>LZPO01107917.1:254588-270154 GCA_001675575.1 Neotoma lepida
TTTTTTATGAAAACAACATCTAAGATTTGAACAACACCCTGGCAAGACCTTGGTCTTGGATTTCCAACTTTCATCCTTAGGTGTGAGGAAATACCTTTCTGTTTTTAAATCCATCCAGGCTGTAGCATTTTCTTATTGGAGTCATGGCAGACTGATACACTCAACATAATCATTCTTTTTAAAAAGATATTTATTTATTTATTTATTTATTTATTTATTTATTTATTTATTTATTTATGTGTATTTGTATGTGTGTGCACCCACACACCCCATGTGCCACGGTGCACATGTGGCGATCAGAAAAGCACCCTATGGGAGTCAGATTTCCTCTCCCCCAGGTAGGTTCTGGGAATCAAACTCAAATCATCAAATCAAGGCTAGACAGCAAGCACCTGTACCCACTAAGCCATCTTGCCGACTGTTCATTTTTTGACCTTGTTATCTCGGGTCTGCTTCGAGGAAATGCAAATAAGACAGGCACATTGACCATCAAGGAGACAGAAACGAAAACCACAGGGTGATACCATGTCACACCCTCCCAAATGGTGGATGGAAACCTGTCCACACCAGTGCTGATAAAGACACAAAGCTGTCATGTGCAGCTGATGGATGTGTGAACAGACAGAATAATTTGCAGACCTAACTTCCTGATCTCTAGCAAAGCTGAGGCTAGGTAGAGCCTGTGGCCCAGCAACACCATGGCTTAGTGGTGCCTGTGGTAAAGGTATGAATGACATGTGGCGGTCATTACCATCTGGCTCTGCACACACCTAGGCATTTCTTTGAATAAACACCCACAAGTGGAATCTCTNGCCCTTGTTGGCTTTAATTCCATTTGTCCCCTTCTGTGTCTTCCAGTCCTTGCCTCTCTGATTTGCCCTCCCCCAAGCATCACCCAAGAGGACTCTGGTTCCAGATGAAATCAGCAGGCCTATTTGCCCCAGGACTGGCTTTCATGCTTACCCTGGGTGCTTCAGGGCTGTGGGAGTTGGTGAAAAGAGTAGGCTCCATTTGTGGTATGGTTCCTTTAAAAGCCTAGCTCTCCATCTGCCTGAGGCCAAAGGTATCCCAGGCAGGGCAAACACCCAGCCCTATTCTCAACTGCCCCAAGGTCAGATGCAGAAAGAGGGCTAGTGGGTGAGCCTCAGGTCAGGGCCAGGCCAGCAGAGGAGAGGTCGGACAGGGCAGGGCACCACCCAGGCTGGGTGGCACTGGCTGGACGGAGGGGACCAGGGTTCCCCGATCTTCCTACCTGAATGGTCTGGCTTCTGTGGCACCTGCCTGATCTTCCTGGGCCTCCTTTGCCTCCTCTGCCCTGAGGAATCAGCTGCTTTTCTTCTTGATTGAAAGCTACAGAACATTTCAGAAGTTTTGTGGGAACATGGAGTGCTGCCCCTGTCTCACCACCAAAGCTGGAGCTGAGTGAGAGGAACGAGCCTCTTCAGGTCATGTACAGCATTTGAAACCAAGTCCATTGGCTCTGGAGAGGATGCTTTTCNGGCTTCNTGTGCCTGACTGCCTTGGGACTGACACAGTTCAGNTTGAGAGGAGGGAAAGTCAGCCCATAGGGCTCAGCCATGTCCTTCCACCTGAATCTTTTCTTCTGGATCAGAATNTCCTCTTTCAGAATCAGGTAGAGCTCTGAGGCTCTTGGTGTAAGCCTTGCCAGACAAACCGAAGAGGAGGCCTGCAGGATGCTGAGACTTCCTGCTTCCACCCAGGATCTCCTCCATGTCATAAACCAGAAACAGGAGCCAGGAGAAGAGCCCTGAGGTGTTCAGACTCCTGGCCAGGGCCAGTAGTGCAGCCTCTAGCTCCCTTGGGTCAGGGGCAGAGGTAGGTTATCTAGCAAGCACTTCTGAAGAAGGAAGGGAGGTGTGGGTGTGGCTCTGGTCTGAAGGCCTCTGCTGTTGTCATCCTGTCACCTCCCACTGTATCTGCAACCTCATCCCCTGCCTAGCCCACTCCAATGGCTCCTCCAATTGTTCCAGTCTCCATATACCTGCTTCTGAGCCTGCCTTCTGTCTTCTACCATAGAAAGAGACCCGTTGGAGTAAGGTTTGCCCTGCAACCTCTCCACCTGCCATCTCTGTGTTTGGTGGGAGCTCCCAGAAAGAGACCAGCAAAAGGATTTGAGGGTATGGTGCATGTATGCTTGTGACTTGTTCTGGGTGGCGAGACGTGTGATAGGGAAAGAAGTCAACACACGTGAACTAGTCAGCAGCCAGTGGGCAAATGGGGCCTGGGCAATGACAGAGGCCAATCCTGGAGGCTATCCCCAAAGGAATGGGGACGCCAGGCCACCAGCCTGGATGGGTCCACCTAGCAGCCAGGACTGCTCTTGCAGGCATGGACTCTGAATTCTGAACCTGCCACTTTCAGGAGTCCTGAGACTGACTCTGAGAACCTGGCTGAGTGCCAAGGGGGAGGGTAAGGAGATGGAGAGTCTGGAGCCCTGGGGATGGCCTCAGGCTGGCCCAGCCTAGCTTTGTGCCATCTCTTCTTCCTGCAGTAGGTAAAGCTTACCTGCAGGTGCCTGGTGAGGCTCTGAGGTGATAAGGCTCAAATGTGTCTGGGGTGGAGGCTCCCTCCTCCTTGTTCTGGGTAAGGAGCAGGCTGACTCACCTGATCTGCAGGCACCCAGCGACATGGTGTTTGGGCCAAACATTGCTGTTCACATGGCTTTCCCCTACTTTCTTTATCTGTATTTTTTAACATCAAATGTTGACTGATACTACATCATACCAGGCCAGGGTGGGTTATGGGGACTTGAGAAAGCTGTGAGCTGGTCTTTTGGCATAAGGAGTCCAAAGTCCAGCTGGGAAGACAGCTTTAGACCTTTGACTGCTTAGGAGGCACAGAGGTAGCCCAGGCTGAGGGAATAGGATAGAGATTGTTCATGGCAGAAAGGAGTGTGCAAAAAAAGATGGGCAGGGGTTGGAGCTCTTGTTGGGAGTCTCCTCCCAGCAGACACAGTATATGCTTCCCACAAGGCAGTGGGAGCCAAGAGCAGATGTCTCTGGAACGGCTAGAGCAGGGGCTGGCCTGCAGCTGGGACCTCTGGTGGGACTGCCTANACCTGATCCACTCCACCTCCACCACAGGGAGAAGAGATAGAGCTCAGGGCTGACAACCCAAGAAACTGAGGCAGGAAGAGCCCTAAGCTCTGGCTCCTGTCTCCCTGTCCCTTCTTGATTCCTGCTGGCTGGGGGCAGAAGGCTTCACTCTATCCTGCGCTGTTCAATTCCATCTGAATTCTGTATCTGTGATATAATCATGTTTGTTTTTAAACTAAATGAGGTTTATAATGACTAGCTAATTACCAAAATAATTAATCTACATGTAAATAAAACAAGCTGCTCAAAGGTTACACAATGGCATTACCCCTTAGTNCAGTGCTTCTCGACCTTCCTAATGCTGCGACCCTTTAATACAGTTCCTCATATCGTGGTGACCCCCAACCATAAAATTATTTTCATAGCTACTTCATAACTGTAATTTTGTTACTGTTGTGAACCCTAATGTAAATAGCTGATACGTAGGATATCTGATATGCTACTGCTGTAAAAGGGTCATTCACATGGATCTCCACCCACAAGATGAGAACTGCTGCCTTAGTGGGAGTAGAGACCAGAGGGCCAGGGAAGACATAGGTAGGACCAGGAGGAAATGCCATGTCCCTCAGAACTAGGGCTGTGTGTCCAGGGCCATTGCACACCTCATCTGCAAATGCACACTTGTGAGTTCACACCTGCAGTCACACTGGTGCTCAGAGGTTCACATGCAAGTGTGTGCACCCCAGTCACCTTATTCATATGTCCTCAGATATATGTAGGCCACCACATGTATCCTTGCCCCAACCTGTAATTCCAACCACTTCATGCATATAGTCTCACATATATGTAGCTCCCCCCACATATGTGTACACCCCAATCTGAACCTGCATTACAACATGCATGTGTTCTTTTTTTGACCAGAGATTTGAGTAAAAAATAAAATCCCAACAGTAGGAGGGGCTTCTAGAAAGGACTATTGTAGCCGGAAGTCACAGCCCTGTGGTCTCACAGCCACTTATAAAATAATCACTCAGAGGCTTAATATTATTTATAAACTGTATGGCCTATGGGTCAGGCTTCTTGCTAGCTAGCTCTTACATCTTAAATTAACCCATTTCTATTAATCTATGCATTGCCATGTGGCTTCATGGCTTACTGGTACTTTCACATCTTGCTTCTCCTGGCAGCGGTTGGCAGCTTCTCCCCAGACACTGCCTTTCTCTTTCCTGTCTCTCTCCTTGGATTTTCTGCCTGCCTGTAGGACAAAGCAGCTTATTTATTAACCAATATTAACAACATATATTCACAGCGTACAGAAAGACATCCCCCAGCAGACTATTCCAAACACATGTTCTTACACATATGCAGCCCCCCACATGTGTGTTCACTGTGCCTGCACTTCCATTCTCTTCATGGGTATGCTCTTCCCTACATACACGTGTACTCATGCCACTCATGGATCCCCACACCCACAGTCCTGGATTATCAGGCACAACCTACAGGAGCAGATGCAGCCTCAAACATGTACACACATGTGCACACAAGCCTATGCATCCACAAACAGGGAAGGACACACTGGGAGNACTCACAGCCACACAGGCATGTGTGTGCAGGAACATACACACACAAATCACAGGAACACACACATGTGCAGGTTGTTTGGACACCATCATATGAGAGTCAAACCCAGTGTCTATAGACTATAGTCTACATATAGTCTATAGACTGCAGAAAGATTCCTAGTCCCATGACCGAGAGTGTGTTTTCCCCTACACTCTCTCTCTCATGTACATGCACTCATGCATGAGTGACTTATAAGTGCACACATTCTGTCTCATTCTAGCTAGGTGCGACTCCTGTGTCCAAAGTTCACTGTGTGGAATCAGAGTGGTACAGGAGCCTCTAGGGCAGTGGTTCTCAGCTTCCTAATGCTGCAACCCTTTAATACAGTTCCTCATGCTGTGGTGACCCCAACCACAAAATTACTTCATTGATACTTCATAACTGTAATTTTTCTACTGTTATGAATCAGAATGTAAATATCTGGTATGTGGGATATCTGATCAGTGACCCCTAAAGGGGTCATAACCCACAGATTGAGAACTGCTGCTTTAGGGCTGGGGGATGGCTCAGTTGGCAGACTGCTTGCCTAGCATCGAAGAAGCCCTGTGTTTGGTCTCCAGCACTACATAAAACTGGACATGGTGGTTATAACAAACTGAGGTTGTAGATGCACACCTATAATCTCAGCACTGAGGAGGTAGACACAAAAGGATTGGAAGTTCAAGGGCAGCCCGGGAAACAGGAGACCCTATCTCAAAACAGCACAACCTTCTACAGAAACAAACTGTATAATAACCTACACAAGGCTAATACTCCTTTTTGGAGAGGTGAGGCCTGGTGACCGACTCCTTACTGTGTGTGGTTTTAGCCACCATCTTTGTTCACACTCTATATTACCTTTGTAATAAAACAGATAATTTCTTTCTTTTGTTTTCTTTCGGTTTTCTGAAACAAGTTTTCTCTATATAACAGTCCTGGCTGTCCCAGAACTCACTCTGTAAACCAGGCTGGCCTCGAACTCACAGAGATCCTCCTGCCTCTGCCTCCTGAGTGCTGGGATTAAAGGCATGCACCACCACCGCCTAGCTAATTAAGGTTTCTTATCTCACTTCTTTAAATCAGTTTTTTTACATTTATTTATTTATTTATTTGCATATATATGTATATATAGTATATATGTATATGTATATATATGTATATGGGCCCATGCATGCCATAGCTTGTGTGTGGAGACTAGTGAACAGCTTTAGGGAGTCAGTTTTCTCTTTCTACTGTGTGGGTTCTAGGGATTGAACTCAGGTCTTTGGGCTTGGGGACCAGAGCCTTTACCTGCTTAGCATCTTATTGGCTCCTCATCCTAATTCTTTTCTTTCATTTTAAATTATAGTTTAATTGTTCTATCATAAGTGTATTGTCTACATGTGTGTCTGTGTTCCACATTTGTGCCTAGTGCCTGAGGAGATCAGATCCCTGAAACTGGAGTTACAGATGGTTGTGAGCCATTATTTGGGTCCTAGGAACCAAACCTGGGTCTTTTGTAAGAACAGCAAGCTCTCTTAACAGCTGAGCCACCTCTCCTGCCCTGCATCCCATGATATGCAGAGGTGTGCCCGAGGCCACATGCTGGGTAGCACTGGCNAGGACTGAATCTCTAGCTTTGACACCACCCAGGGACATTTTCGCTGCTGCCCAGTGGTGGCCTCTCAGGTGTGGACAAAGGGGTGATAGCTGTACATTATAGGCTGTAAGATGATCCTCTATATTGGGAGCAGGCCTGCCTTGGGTTGAAGCCATGTGCCCTTCCTGGGAGATGTCCACGTTCTAAGAAGCTACACCTCAGCACTGGGTGTCCTGACAGCCAGCCCTGGTTTCAGCCCTGTCTGATAGCCCTGGCTCTGTCCCTTTTAGAAATACTGCTAAGATATGGGCTTGATGGCTCAAGCCTGTAATCCAGCACTTGGGAGGCAGAAGCAGGAGGATTACTGTGACTCTGAAGCCTGACTCTGCAGCCACGGTGAATGACATTGTGTGTTCTTGGATAGGCTTGGCTACAGAGTGAAAATGTCTCAAAACAAACAAACTGCTTGCCCAGAATGGCCTCCTTTTGCTCAGCCATCTGTGTGTTCCTTTGGGGCAGTTTGACAGGTGAACTGACCTACACCAACTGCTTTGACTGAGGGGCTGGGCTTCATAATGGTTAGGGCCATCACCTCCAGAGCCACCTCCTAGGGTGAAGCCTGCCACTGCTGGTCACTAGTTGTGTGATCTTGGATGGCTTACCTAACCTCTCTGGACCTTAGCCTCTTTGTCTGGATGATGATGCTAATAGCAACACCACATTAAGGAGCACCAAGGGTTTAAATAAAGTCCTTAGGTCAGTGTGAGAGAGCCAAATCCATCAATGGGTGAATGCAAAGTCTAACACAGCCCCACAGAGGAAAACCGTTCGTTCAGCTGTGAAGAGAAATGAAGTCCTGGGATGTCACAGCATGAAGTAAGCTTGACCACAAGTGGTGGTTCATATGGATAGCACAGCCAACCTGACAGGTTCTGAAAGGAGAAATGACACCAGTGGGAGATTGCTTAGATTAGGTTAGCCTCTGAGGATGCTTGTGAGAGATTATCTTGATTGGGTTAATTGAAGTGGAAAGACCCACCCTAAAAGTGGGCAGTGCTGTTCCCTGCATTTGAATCTGCAACTGCAGCAAAAGAAGGAAGCCAGCTTAGCACCAAGTAGTCATCTCTCTCTGCTTCTTGACTGCAAACGAACACCATGTGACCAGCTGCCCAAGCTCCTGGTGAATGCCCCAAAATGTTGGACAGCATCCCAGAGCTGTGAGCCAAAAGTCCCTTCCTTTCCTTAAGTTGCCATTGACAGTTTTTGTCAAGGCAACAAGGCAAGTAAGTGATACAGTGTATTAAGTGAAGGAAGACAGACACAAAGGGCAACATACTGTCTCATTCTGACCCTACAGTCGGAAGTAGGTAAAATGATTTATGGTGTTAGATGGTTAGTGGCTATCAACAGGTAGAGATTTTCTTTGGGGGTACTGAGAAAGTTCTAGAATCCTAGCACTGAATTTTTGCAAATCTAAAAACCTCTGCTTTATGTACTTAANTTTTTTTGACAGTTTCATACATGAGTACTATATATCATGTCTAACCCTCCATCTCCATCTGCCAATTAATCCTCTGTCCTTCCCCACTTCCTTTCAGATTCATGACCATGACCCTTTCTTTAATTATTATGATTACACACACACACACACCCTATCCCCACATACACCACATCACACATGCCCATCATACACATACACCACATACACACACACACACACACACACACACACACACACACACACACACACACACACAAAACCCTGCTGATTGTCCCTGGAGAAGACTGATTCTCCCCGTCTCAGCGGTCATTAATTGCCTATAGCTCTGTATCCAGGGGTTCAGACTTGTGAGATTTCCCCCATCTGCACTGGCGTATCTACTTTTGTTATTGTTATGCAGGTCTTGTTTAGGCAACCATTTTGTTGAAATTTTATGGGTGCAGCATTCCTGCCATATATAGAAGACACTTGTAACTGGAAGCTTTTCTGTGTCCTGCAGCAGCTTATAAAATAATCACTCAGAGGCTCAATATTAATTACAAACTGTTTGGTCTATGGCTCAGGCTTATTGCTAGCTAGCTATCACNTCTTAAATTAACCCATTTCTATTAATCTATATTTTGCCAAGGGCTGTGGCATTCGTTACTCTTCTGCTGGCATCTTGTTCCTTGGGTGGCTGGATGGTGTCTGCCCTGACTCCACCCTTTTCTCCCTCTNTCTCTCTCGGATTTCCCTCCTGGCTATAACCTGTCTTGCCATAGGCCAGATCAGCTTCTTTATTAACCAATGGTAGCAACACATATTCACAGCATACAGAAAGACCATCCCACAGCAGACACCTTCTCACAGCAGATGTCCCGGGCCTCTGGCTCTTACTATCTTTCTGTTCCTTTTCTTTGATGGTCCCTGAGCCTTGAGTATCAAGGTCCTGTTGCAGATATATTGACTGGGGGNAGGCAGACCATGCTCTGCTGTTCTCTGCCTTTTGGCCAGTTGTGGATTTCTATAATGTCTGCTTCAAAAAGAAGATTCTTTAATGAGAGGCAAAAGCTACAATTATTGGTGGTTATAAAGATAAGTATTCAGAGTGTAGTTAAATTGGTCACAAATGATATAGGTTATTGCCACTGCCCTTGCTTGCCTTCCAGTACTTGAAGGCAAGGCCCAACTGCTGAAGACACCACACAAAGAACTGGNAAGAANTGAGTTTGTTCTGACCTGGAAGCCTCCTCTCTGAGGGACTATATCTCATAGTATCTCATAGTAGTTGCTGTGGGAGAAAAGCAACCAATAGTCCTCCCCAACTGTAACCAATGACTTAAGACCTGCTCAATAGGAGAGAATTCACACCTGAGGTCATGGACCCTAACAGGAGAACCTACTAACTTCACTTTCCTTATACACTTTAAAAGAGGGGGAGAGAGGTTTCTAGTGTGTGAATTATAGCTCAGGGAAAAGATAGAGCAAAAATATATTTGAATGAATATTGTCTTAGTGATGGAGATATTGTTCTGTATGCTGTGAATATGTGTTGCTCTGATTGATTGATAAATAAAATGCTGNTTGGCCAGTAGCCAGGCAGGAAATATAGGCGGGATAAACAAACAAGGAGAATTCTGGGAAGAGGAAGGCTGAGTCAGGAGATGCCAGCTGCCGCGGAAGGAACAACATGCCTGTAGACCGGTAAAGCCACAGAANACGTGGCAAAACATAGATTAATAGAAATGGGCTGAATTTAAGTATAAGAGCTAGTCAGTAATATGCCTGGGCTAATGGCCAAGCAGTTGTAATTAATATAAGCTTTTGAGTTGTTAATTTATAAGTGGCTGCAGGACCACTGGGTGGGCTATACCACGTGGGGCCTGGCGGGACCCAGANAAAACATTCACCTACATCTTAGTTAGGGTTTCTATTGCTATGAAGTGACACCATGACCATGGCAACTCTTATAAAGAAAACATTTAATTGGATGGCTTACATTTTCAGAGGTTTAGTTCATTATCGTGGTGGGACACATTGGTGTGCAGACAGACATGGTGCTGGAGANGTANCTAAGATCCTACATCTTGTGTAGGCAACAGGAAGTGGTCTGTCCCACTGGGTGTGACTTGAACATATATGAGACCTCAAAGCCTGCCTCCGCAGTGACACACTTCTTCCAATAAGACCACACCCACTCCAACAAGGCCACATCTCCTAACAGTATCGATCCATTTGGGGGCCATTTTCTCTCAAACCACCACATTCCACTCCCTGGCCNCCATAATAATACCATAATGCAAAATACATTTAGTCCAACTTCAAAAGTCCCCATCATATATAACACTCTCAAACTTACTTAAAAATATAAAGTTCAAAGTCTCTGAGATTCATTCAATCTCTTAACTGTAATCCCCTGTAAAATCAAAATAAAAAAGCAAATAACATACTTCCATATATAATGGCACAGGATGTACATTACCATTCCAAAATGTAGGAAAGAGAACAGAGTGAGGAAATACTGGACCAAAGCAAGACTGAAAACCAGCTGGGCAAACCCCAAACTCTGCATCTCCATGTCTGATATCAAAACACTCTTAAGATCTCCAACTCCTTTCAGCATTTTTGACTGCAACATACTTCTTTCTCTCGGGCTGGTTCTACTCCCTATTAGCAGATTTCCTCAAGAAGGTATCCCACAGCTTTGGCATCTCCAACATCTTGGAGTCTCCAAGGCAATCCAGGCTTCAACTTCACAGCTTCATGCAATGGCCTCTCTAGGCCTCCATTCAGGAACACCCCTGACACATGCCTGACCTTAGTGGTTTTCATTAGTTGGGGAGGCAAATTCCGTAGCCCCTTTCTTCTAACCTTAACTCTAAAGCCAGATTCATGTGGTTGAAGATGCCAAGTTCTCCTGCTTGCTAGGACTGGAACATGGCCCCTTGTTCAATTACATCTTCACCAGTGTTGTAGAATATTATTTTAAGGTGTGTTACTTTTGTTTATGTTGCATCTGTTTAACTCTGTGAAGCTGTGTTACTTTGCCTGTCTAAAACATGTGATGGTCTAATAAAGAGCTGAATGGCTAATAGTGAGGCAGGAGAGAGAGAGAGGTGGGGCTGGCAGGCAGAGAGGATCCATAGGAGAAATCTGGGAGGAAAAGGAGAAGGAGCCAGAGAAGGAGGAGGACATCAGGGGTCAGCCACTCAGCTACACAGCAAGTCACAGAGTAAGAGTAAGATTTACAGAAGTAAGAGAACAGGAAAAGCCCAGAGGCAAAAGGTAGATGGGATAATTTAAGTTAAGGAAAGCTGGCAAGAAACAAGCCAAGCTAAGGCTGGGCATTTATAATTAAGAGTAAGCCTCTGTGTGTGACTTTTTTGGGAGCTGGGTGACAGGCCCCTCAAAAGAGCAAAAACAAACAGCAATATACCAGCTTTCTTTTTTCCATGGTTTCCTTCACTGCCTAAGCTTGACTGTCCTTGGACTTGTTCTGTAGACCAGACTGGCCTCAAATTCAGAGATCTGCCAGCCTCTGCCTTCTGAGTGCTGGGATTAAAGGCATGCACCACTATACCTGGTTCTAAACTGATCTTTAATTCCTTTTCACAAGTTGGAAATTTAGCTGGTGGGATCTTGCCCTGAGGTCACCACTCCCTGTATTCCACTTCTTAATCTGTTTATCTCCTGGAACACAGGTCTTAGCTCCATCCCACTTCCTGGTGTTCCTTTTCTCCTCAGCTTGCTCCTTTTCATTTTAAATCTTTATAAGCATAAACACTTGTAACCACACAATAGAGTCTATACTAGGCTGTTTTGAGATTTCCCCTGCCAATAGAATTAATCCAAAACTCTTCACTTTGGCTTCAGGCCAACTCNTCAGAAAAGGGCATAAAGCAGCCACTTTCTTCATCAAAATATCACAAGAAAGATCTCTAGACAACATACTAAAATTCTTCTCCTTTGAAACTTCTTGAGCCAGCCCCCACGGTTCAAATCATTCTCAGCACCATTGTCTTCCATTCTCCTACTAGTATGGCCCATTAAGCAGTCCTTAAAGCATTCCACTCTTTTCCTAACCCAAAGTACCAAAGTCCAAATTCCTCCAAACAGGAAACATATCAGGCTTATCACAGCAATACCCCTGGTACCAACTTGTGTCTTAGTTAGGGTTTTTCTATTGCTGTGAAGAGTCACCATAACCACAGTGACTCTCATAAAGGAAAACATTTAATTGGATGGCTTACATTTTCAGAGGTTTAGGCCATTACCATCATGGTGGGACATGGCGGAATGCAGGCAGATATGGTGCCAGAGAGGTAGCTGAGAGTTCTACCTACATCTTGCACAGGCAACAGGAAATGGTCTGTCTCACTGGGTGTGGCTTGAGCATATGTGAAACATCAAAGTCTGCCTCTACAGTTACACACTTCCTCCAACATGACCATACCTACTCCAGCAAGGCCACACCTCCTAATAGTGCCACTCCCTTTGGGGACCATTTTCTTTCAAACCACCAGGAATTCGAAAGCCCACACTCTGCTGTGGGGGGCCCAAAACAGCTTGACCACACAGCTGCCATGACAGGCTTAGAGTCCCAGACACAGCTTGTGTGACAGACTTACTGGCAGGCAACATCCAGACCCAGGAAAAGCCATAAGCTGACCCCACCCAGGGAGGGCCTACATCTAAGGGGAAGTACCTGACATCCCAAACATTCTAACCACTAGATAAGGTTAGATAAGAGGCCAGATGTCCCTGAGTCTAGCACACACCTATTTCTGTTTTACAGATACCCCTAGACAAATGTCAGCCAATCAGGGTCCTGAACCCTGGAAATCTCCTCAACCCAACCTCTGAAATGATAAAAACCCTACCCCACCTGAACTCAAGACTGAGAGACCAAACTCCGAGCTTGAAAATAAAGGCTCTTTGCTTTTACATATGGGATTCAGTCCATATGGTGGTCTTTTGGGGGTCCTCACNATCTGGGCATAACACTGCCATACCACACAGTGTCCCTTTATGGTGATGTGGGGGTTGAGGGANGTGCTTCTCAGTTCTACAGCTCAGACCTGCAAATGAGATTGACAAAAGCCAGTTCACAGGTGAAAGAAACACACATTTGATCTAGTTACTGCTTTAGTTTTTACATGCACAGAGGCCTTTGTAAGAAGAAGAGAAGACCTGTCATCAGGAGGGTACATCCCTAGAGAAGTGCCAAGAAAGGGAAAAGGTTTTGGTTTCTAGGGATACTGAGGGAAGNTGACCACGTAGGGACTTAAGGGAGCAATTTCAGGAAGATGTGTGTGTAAAGCCTATGTCTCTTATTGTGGTTTGGTTTTTTGACAGGGTTTCATTATGTAGCTGTGACTGGCCTGGAAGTTACTATATAGACCAGGTTGGTCTTGAACTCACAGATAGCTTCTGTTCTTCCAGTGCTGGGATTAAAGGCTTGAGCCACCTAACACTGCAGAGAAAACAGCACCACAATGGGAGATGTAGGTCTTACTTTTAAGCAAATGGGTGAGGGCAAAGAGTTCCTCTGATAAGTGCTGTGTGTTGGCTAGTTTTACGTCAACTTTACACAAGCTGGAGTCATTTGGGAAGAGAGAACCTCAGTTGAGAAAATGCTCCCACCAGATTGGCTTGTGGGCTAGCCTGTGGTACACTATCTTGATTGATGATTGATGTGGGAGGGCCCATCTCACTGTGGCTGGTGGTTCTGGGTGCTACAAGAAAGCAGAGTGAGCAAGCCATGAGGAGGAAGTCAGTAAGCAGCACTCCTCTATGGCCTCGGGTTCAGTTCCTGCCTTGAGTTTATGCACTGACTTTCCTCCGTGATGAATGGTAGTGAAGTGTAAGCTGAAATAAACCCTTTCCTCTTCCAGTAGCTTTTGGTTGTGGTGTTTTACAACAGAAGCTATAACTAGGACAAGCTTCCTCCCCCAATCCCCCCTCCCTCACACCCCTCCCTCCTCTTCCTCTCCCCTCCCTTTCCCCACGTCCCTTTTTCTTCCCCTCCTTTTCTTCTCCCCCTCCCCCATTGCCTTTAACCTGAAACCATCTCAATGTGAAAGGGGTGTTTGGGGCAGTGGCATCTTCTAATTCCCTCTGGTGAGAAACTGTATAAATGTAAGTATGCACCTGTTGGGCAGCAGTGCGTTGTGGAACAACTTTATAATGGGATATTATGCAGCTGTGAATAGACTCGTGTTTGCAAATTATTTTTCCTTAAGTAAACACTCAGGATGGTGTCTGACATATATTAAGTGCCTTTTCGAATAATGCTGTTGCTAATGAACACCAGAGCAACTCTGCAAGGGCAGGCATCTCATTGAAGTTGCAGAAGCCAAGGCTCGGGGATGCGATCTGGTTATATTCTCCTCTCCCAGCCTGCTGTCTGGCCATGGCAGAGTGTTGGTGTCAGGTGAGTGGGCTGCCCTTTCCAACTCTTATTTCCTCTTTGCAAGCTTTTCTGCAGTGGGGCCAGTACCTCTAAACCACTGTCTGTGTCCCCCCTGTACGGACACATAGTCAAAGGATGCTTTGAGCATGTGCAGCTCGCAGCAGAGCCAGCTGGTGGGTCTGTCACTGTGCTTCTAGAATAGACCCAGGCAGCTGGAACCAAGTAGGTGGGGACCCTCGGTGACAAGACCAGGAAAACCCTCAGGAGCAAGATCCTTACTCTGGTAGCTCTTGTTCTCTCCTGTGTCCCAGGCTTTTTTTCAGCTGACCGTCCCTGGGAAAGGCACCACCAGGCCTCAGTTTCCCTCAGTGTTCCCAGCACTATGGTTCTGATACACATACTCTCAGGACCCAGAGTTTGGGCCCAATCCCAGCTTCCCACTTTAGCTTTCTGATCACATGACACTAGGAGAGAAGTTCATTTCTCCAGACCTCATTTCCTTCCTGACACAGTGGAGATATTAACTGTAGCCTGCTTCTGGCCCTTGTAAGGATTAAACAAGAAATGGCACCTAGAGTGTCAGTGGTACCTTAAGGCCTGTTGGCTGCTGCTGTCGTGCTCACTCTGAAGGGGCTGAGGACACGTGTGTGCCTGAAGGCAAGGGGCTGGCCCCAGTCCCTGTCCCCCAGCTCCCAGCCTGCAGCCCCCCTTGGCTTTACCTCTGAGTGATTGACAGCCGGCCCGGTGGGGCCCTGGCAGGCCTGTCCTGGCAGCTGCTNCCACAAGGCGAGGCCTGGGAGCTTCAGAGAATTAATTAGGCTGCATTCCTCCTCCAGGGCTCCAGCAGCCCCCTCCTGAGCTGCCGAGGGCTCTTGGCACTGATCCCTGGCAGGCCAAGGCGAGACCCACTCTCTGTAAGAGGTGCTGGGAGGGCCTCTGTAGGCTAAAAGTGCTGGCCCAGGAAGAGCTGCTGATTACCCAGAAGCCCAAGGCCAGCTCCTGTCCTGACTCCTTTGCTTANCAACTTTCACGAGCTCTCCATCACTCGGTTCAAATTCCTGGCACTGGATGTTCCTCTCCACCTGGCTCCTGCCACTCAGGCCAGCTGCCTCTCCCTACCTGGACCTTTCNTTGCTGTAGCCAGACATTCCTGTCCCTGCTTCCCTGGCTGTGGTGCCTTGGTCCTCATGCCAGTGTGAGCAAACCCTTCTGGTCCTGCTCGTCAAAGTCTAGCTCACAGTATATTCCTTTTCCCATCTCTTCTCCTTGCCAGCCTGGAAGAGCTTCAGGGTAGCACGTAGTGTCCAGAGGTGAGAAGCACCAATGGCAGAGACTTCCAGCATGACAGTAACCTCCTTTTCTGTGGTTGTCTGTGTATGTGTGCATTCATGTGTGTATGTGTGTGTGTGTGTGTGTGTGTGTGTGTGTGTGAGAGAG
>LZPO01107917.1:270257-281736 GCA_001675575.1 Neotoma lepida
TCAGGACATCATGGCTACCAGACTTTTCCAGGCCCCTCCCTTCTTTGATGCCCTGGGAGAAGCCGAGCACAGCTTTCATCCTTGAAGAAAGGAGCTCTATTCTATGCTGTTCTTTCTGTCCAGGACCTTCTTCCCCACCCTACTCAAGTGATGTTTCTTCCTTCAGGCCACCTCCTCCAGGAAGCCACCCTGGACTCCCTTCTCCAAGGTTCCATCTCAGTGTGAGTCAGGAGAGCAAGGGATTTAAGGGGCTGGGGGCTAATGCCAGCTTAGCTACAACCAAGCTGGAGATGGACTTTCAAGACAGTTGGTAAAGTGTTTGCCTAGCACACATGAAGTCCTGAGTTTGATCCCCCAGCACTTCCTGTAATCCCAGAACATAGAGGCAGGAAGATCAGAAGTTCAAGGTCACCTTTGGGGGCATACTGAATTTGAGGCCAGAGTGGGCTACATGAGACCCTGACTCAAAACAAGAACAAGGGACAATTAAACAAATAAAGCAATAGGATCTCATTATCTCCTCCCCTCCTTTTTGTTTTTCAAAACAGGGTCTCACTGTGTAGCCCTGGCTGTCCTGGAACTCATTCTGTAGACCAGGCTGTCCTCGAACTCACAGAGATCTGACTGTCCCTGCCTCCTGAGTGCTGGGATTTAAGGCAGGTGCCAGTATAGTGGACCCTCCTTTCCTCTTCATCTCATTCCCTCTCTTCGCTTCCTTGTTTTTAAAGAGATAAGGTCTCACTATCTTGCCCAGCTAGCCCAAATTCCTAGACTCAAGCGATCTCCTGCCTCATCCTCCTAGGTGCAGGTCACCACCACACCCAACTTACCTCATCCACGAAATGGGAGTAATAATTCTAGAATCTGCTGCGTAAGGCTGCTGTGAGGAGCCCATCAGCTGGCAGGACGCTTCAGGTCCTGTGTGTATCTCTGTGTCGGGCAGCTCTCTGGCCCTCGAGGCAGGGGCACCTCTGTCAGCACAGCTCGCCAGCGTCTCCACAATGATTATTTATCGCCCCTTAATGAATGGATGGCCACAGTCCAAGAGTTTATTGCTCTGAGGCAAATGGTTTATCTGAACTGACCCTGGACTCTATTGGAGGTGGTGGCTGGGGTGGGGTGTGTGTGTGGGTGTGTGTTTGTATGTGTGATGAGTTCCCTGGGCTCGTGGATGAGGCATGTCTGGAAGCAGCCTCCCTGGCCTGGCCTGTACCTGCTNCCTATGTAACTCACTTTCCCCTACATATGTACCCCAGGGGAACAGGGGTCATCTCCATTTCTAGCTTCTCTCTGTCTAGGATTCTAACTGACAGACTATGATTTTGCTTTAAAGAGTCTTGGAAAACAGGTTAGTGAGATGGCTTAGTGGATAAAAGTGCTTGCTGCAAAACTTGATGACAACTAGATTTGATCCCAGGACCCATGTGGTAGAAGAAAAGAAATGACTTTCTCAAGTCGTATTTGAGCCCTACAACCCGCTCCCCACCCCCACACACACTTGCTATGGCATGCATGTAGCATTATTTCTTCCAAATAAATGTAAAAAGAAATTAAAACTTGAATAAGATTTATTGTTTATTGAAAAGGCAGAAAAAGGAGATTTTTGTCCCCCAAATCCAAGCTTCCTAACATGGTTCTTTCCAGGTTCTTCCAGCTTTTCTGTTCTTCCTAAACTGCAGGCCATTGCCCCCCACTCCCAACCCCACATGCACACACTACTGGGTCTCTGCTACCTGGAGGTGGTGGCAGAGACTCTGGGTACATATGGCCCTTGGCTCTGCCCTCTGCTGCTCCAGTACAGAGAGGTGGGACAGGACAAGGTCTCCTGAGGAAAGAGCACAAGCCAAATATCTCTTTTTACAACCAAGGAACTAAGAGAATGGGTGTCACTTTGGCCAGTTTTTGCCCTTCTGTCCATCTCTAGGCTTTGACCAGGGTCCCAGGCCTGAGGTGAAAGCAATGAGCACCCTCCTCTATGGCCACCACACTGCTCACCAGGACATTTATGTCTCTTTCCAGGGTGGCCCTGGGGCTGTCAGCCCTGGCAGGGCAGGGACAGTCTGAATGGAAGGCTGCTGTGCCGGGAATGGGAGCTTCCCATGCCAGCCCAGGTGGAGTGTGACAGGGTGCTCTGGCCTGGGATGCTAGGCAGCAAGGGGCAGGGCTGTCTCCATGGCCTCGTGTCCAGGAGGGCTCAGCACTCCCTGGGCAGGATGTGACCTTGCTTCCCTGACACTTCCTCCCTCATTCACTTTCAGCTCTGACTAGCCCTCTGGAGGACAGTGTTCTGGAGCCTTGCCATTCACTAAGACTGCTCACGGCTCCCTGGGGCTGCAGGAAAAAGCCTCTCTTCTCACTTATCCTTGGAGACCCTGTGGCTGTTTCCCTTGCCTGCTTCAGCCACAGGGCTTCTCTGGAGGACTCCTCTGTCACTCCACACTCACCTTACCTCCCCTCCCTGCTCACATCTATCCTGATTCTGGTTTCCTTCCCTTCCAGTCTTGCTTATCTTTTCTTTTTTAAAAAAATATTTTATTTTATATTTTTAATTTTTAAATTGTTTTTTTTTGTGTGTGTGTGTATGGGTATATAAAAGCTACAGGGTACGTGGAGGTGAGTGGACAATTTTCAGGAGTCAATTCCCTCCTTCCACCTCATGGGTCCCAGGGATGGAACTCAGGCTGTGAGTCTTGGCAGCAGGTACCTTTTCTCACTGAGCCATCTCACTGGCCCCTTGCTCATCTTAGAGGGCAACAAAGGAGCACCACTTTCATGTGGGATCCTTTCTCCTACCCCACCTCCACCTTAGCCAGTCCCAGTCTGCCCCACATAGTCCCTTGACTCTGTCCCCATCCCACATATAGTCACCACGCAGCCTGAAAAGCCCACTCCGCTCCCCAGGCCTTGGGGCCAGGGCTTTCCACTCCTTGTTCTGACAGTCCTGGGAGTGAGAATTATCACTTTCCATTCTCTACATGAGACAACAGAGACCCAGAAGGAGAAAGTTCAATGTCAAATTGCAGTATAGATCCATGAATCCGTCCAACACGTTTTTATTACACACATATATACTACAGATTATGAATCCCAGTCCTAATGTTCTTATTTATTTGTTATGCCACCTAAGGGAAGTCTCTCTTCTTCTCGCTGCATCACTTTCCTCATCTGGAAACCATGAGCTATAGAAATCTGCACCCCAGTGTTGTGAAGACAAAATGGGTTAATCCGAACAAAGTATGAAGCATGCTGGTGTATAGTGGGAGCTCAAAACATACTAATGTGTTATTATCCCAGGAGGTTGGGATTGGCTTTGTGAAGAAGGCAGGGTTATAGCAGGTATGTAAATGATTATTGCCTGCTCCATAAATATTTCCTGACAGCTGGCTCAGGTCACAGCCTGCCACTCCCAGTGTGAGCCAGCCATTCCCAGCCCTGGGAATAGGACACAGCTTGCTTGTGGGAGATTCAGCCGGCCAAGCGTCCAGGCAGCTGCCTGCAAGAATGTTCTAGAACACAGGCTGTCCCTGGGCCCAGAGAGGGTGCTGCTTGGCTCCAGCCCTGGGTTCAATCAGTCAGAGAAGTGTCAAATTTCATTCCTGGACTTTCTGAGGCCCAGAGTGAGAGTCAGGGATAGGCCCAGGCTGAGGCTAGGTTTCAGCGCCCATCACCGACCACCAGGTTGCCCACAGACTTGTATCCATCTGGTTCCACTTGTTACAGGACAGATATGCTGTGGCCTCCCAGTCAGGCCCTGGCTGAACTAGATTTCTGGAGCTGAAGATGGTCTCTGCACCGTCATGGATCTAGCTTCATCCAAATATGCTCTTGAAAAGGGCCTGGCCATTGTGTTCTTGTCTGCTGTGACTCCAGATGTCATAGCTGCAGATGACTGTCTAAGTCATGACAGGCAAAAGCCCAGAGAGGGCACATTAGTAGCCAGAGAAACCCAGCAAGGGACAGGGGGACCCTGGGTCCCAGCTACCCATGTTGTTGAACTTTCCTCTTCTTCCTGTGTCCTTTTAACTCCCGAATGATCCCTTCTGGGAGGAACCTCTCACCTCTGCTTGGCCAAGACAAAATTCCTAGAAGACCATTTCATCCTTTATTACAAACATGAGTTCNTAAGTAAACAATTGAGCCTCTAAAAAAATACATTAAAATAAATAATAAGAACTTCAAAGTTCTTAAAGCAAATAACTTATATACAGATGAATGAAGCAGAGCGGACCCTGCCCCCTCCCCGCAAAAGTGTCCCAAGAGAGCAAGATTGCAAGGCCTCTAGGGAGGGGGATCCAGAGAGGACCATGGGGACCAGCCAGGATGTCAGTCATCAGGATGCCCCGTCCAGTCTCCAGGTATGGCTTAGGTAATTATGTCCTGCTGTGGGTTGCTCCTGGATGGCAGTCCAGCAAACAGGACACTCCTCAGGACACAGTCAGCGTGTTCATTTGGCCTCACATAGCTCCTTCAAGCAGGACTGTACCCAGCAGCCAGCACTGGGAGGCTGCACTGCTGCTCAGGTGCTGAGGGTGGCCCTGGCGGTGTAAGAGGCCAGAGCTTGTGCTGAACCCATTGGATGGGTCTGGCAAGCCGGGGCTGAGGTCTTGGCCCAGAAGACAAGCACAGGCTCTCCCACCGGATGCCCATTTCCTCCTGTCTCCACGTGGGCTTCTTTCTCAATGGCTNTGCAGTACCCAGGGTTATCTCTTCCTCCGTCTAGAGTGTGCAGGACTGGACTCTCTTGTCACCTCTGGCTGTAGCCTGGCAAAGTGGAGCTTGGTGGCAGAAATGTCCCTGGAAATGGAAAAGGATCAGTTAGCATCTCAGGAGATACAGGGCATCCAAGGCTCCCTTGGAAGATAGGTAGTTGAGCCTAGAGTCTCTGCCTAGATCTCAGGTAACAGCTACCCATGAGTGTGGCCACAGCCCCAAGCAAGGTCTGCACGTCAAGGTCTGGGCCCAGGAGCTTCTCTGCTCATGGGGCCACTGANAGTGCTTATGCTCAGTATCAGCTATGGCAAGGATGAAGGGTCTGCCAAGGACAACCTGGGCACTGCCCATGGTGTGCCTTCCTTTCCCNACACCGTGTGAATGTCCTTCCTTCCTGGCGTCCATCTTCCTCTATANTAAACTGCATCATCTTACTCTGTCTGAAGTTTACTGTNTGCTNCGAGGTGGCCTTGCCCACACAGCATGGTCCTCATGGCCCTTTGAGCTTGGCTGAGGTCATGGCCACAGTTCTGGGAAGTTTCTACTGTCTACTTCCTGACCCTAAGAGTTGTATCTGGGAGTGAGAAGGTGAGTCTCAGGGCCAGGCTGTGGAGACCTGGGCAGGGCTCACCCTCTTTGAGGCCTTTCCTCTGCTTTTAAGACACCAACTAGACCNAGTACTTNAGGAGCTGAGACAGTAGGATAGCCCTGAGCTCAAGNCCAGCCTGGGCTACATACTGAGTGAGATCCTGTCTCAAAANCAAACCACACCAAACCAAAACAATAACAAAAAACAACAGTAACAACAAAAANCCCTGAATTGCCACCAGGATGAATGCTTGGATAGTAAAGCAATCTCTTTGCACACTGTGAAGTGCTGTGCTGTCTACACACTGTGAAGTGCTGTGCATTTGCAAAGCCTTCCTTATTCTCAGTCAGTTCTTGAGTATATGCAGGGGCCTGCCTATCCTACCATCTCTGTTNCATTTTTATTCCTTTTCCCAAAGATAGTAACTCCCAAGGAGCCCCACCAGGTGCTGTCCAGCCCCAAGAACCCCTTCATGACAGAGGCAAGCAAGGCCAAGGTCTCTAGAGCTCCACAGGGACATGTTTCATACATATTAGCANACCTAACCTCATGAAAACCCTGCNGGATAGATATTNCAAACTTTCTGCTTCAAAATCTGCAGCGCAGAGAAACCCAACCACNAGCCAGAGCTCCCAAAGTCTGTCTGGGGCTTAGGTGGGCTTCTCAGCAAGTCGTCTCTGTCCCACCANCTGCCCCTGGGTCCNGCNGCTAATGGCCCAAGGTGAGGTTTCTGTCCTTAAGCCAGGTTGCTTGGACAAACATTTTGTGGGCCTTGTTCTGAGCCACCTGTGGCCACCAAGTTGGGGAGATCCCTTAGGGAGCATAGAAGGAGCAAGTAACACAGTGAGTCATTCACTCCAAGCCTCAGTATAGGGAAGATGCTTGAATGAATAACTGGTTATTNCCAGTCAAAGCCCTCAAGGCCTGGTCCACACCTGATGGTCACAGAATGTAGTAGTTAAGAAAATAGGCTTGGGGCTGGAGAGGTGGCTCAGCATTAAGAGCCCTTTCGCTCTTGCGGAGACCCACATGGCAGCTCACAGCAATCCATAATTCCAGTTCCAGAGCACATAAGTTACATACGGATGATGCCCTCTTCTAACCTGTAAGGGCACCACTCATGCATGTGATGCACATACATACATGCAGGCAAAACACTCATGTATGTAAAATAGATCCAGATGTGATGGATGCTTTGTGGCTCTAAACAAGTGATGTCGCCTCTCTGAGCCTCACTTTTCTAGGACAGACAATGAGGACCCAATCCTGCCTCACACAGAGAATAAGGCCAACACGTAAAGCATACAGAAAGTCACCAGCCATGCAATTACCCTCACCTTAGCTTTCGGAGGAGGTCTCCCTCAGCGGCCCACTTCTTGCCAGTCTTTAACACAGCTCCGGGAGCCTGGCTGNTTGGGGTGACCACAGTTTCAGGCCTGAATGAATAGAGTGGCAACAAGTGAGGGGCTGGCCAGAGCCCCGAAGCTACCTGGCTTCAGGCCCAGCCCAGCCCCCACCCCTGCCCTCTGGAGCAGATCCATTTCCACACTGCGTGCACCTGGCACCCTTCCCTCCCAGGCGGGGTGGGTACCAAGGAAAACTGAGCTACTGGGAATGTGTTCTCAGCCTCAGAAAGAGGCAGATGGGTGGCTGGCCTTCCCAGAATCTGGCCACCTGCAGTTGCAGGGGAAACTGAGGCAGGGGTGGNGCCCCAGCTCTAGAGGAGGAGTTTCTCGTAAACTGTCATGGGAACTGGAACACTCAGTCCTTCCTTGCTTTCTCAATGGTCCAGGAGGAGGNGGGGAGGAATGCAGCCTTCCCCTTCACAGATGGGAAAACCAAGGAGACTTGGCATCCATTCTCCAGTTCCTTAACATAACGACAACGCTGGTACCTGTCATAGACTGCCAGCTACAGAGGTTATTTTTCTTCTAAACAAACTTACGAAGTGCCAGAGCCTCAGGTNAGAACCTGAAGTCCAGTCAGGTCTGGTTCCTTGTGGGCCTGACACAAGGCTTGCCCCTCTCTGAGCCTGGGCTATCACCTGGCTGTGCCACTCCTGCCCAGGAGTGGGGATGTATGTTCCCAGAAGCCTTGGAGCTGTGCAGAGGGAGGAACTCTGCCATGGACCCAGCGTACTTATGGGCTCTAAGGCATTGCTTGTCTCCCCTAGGCCTCTGCCCTCTATTAGTCTCCCAGATACCTGCTTCCAGGCCTGGTCCCGATTAGCAGTCACCCAACCCGTGCAGACTAGGAGTGCACCTACCAGGGTCTTTGATGGCAGAAGGTGGCACAGGCAGAGTCCCCNGCAGCAGAGCACTCACAGCGCCTTGGCAGGGAGCGGCGCCGGCGCCTTGGCGGGTTTCCCAGGCCGTAGGGAGCTGTCTGTCTGTGGGCGGGAAGCCAGCAAGGTAGTGTGTACATGAGGTGGGGGGAGGCAGAGAGGAGAAAAAGAGAGCAGAGACACAGGATTAGATAAACATATCATTGGCTAGCAGAGAAGGTCTACACTGAACAGCAGTCACACCTCCACAATGGCCATGAAAGGTGAGCACCCCACTCCTTCTCATATTAAGTTGGCCACTAAAGTCACAGACTCCCCTACCGATGCCTCTGCACACTGATCTGCTAGNAGCTCCTGCAGGGNAACGGAAGGAGTGGAGTTCTTAGGAGGCCTGAACTGGTCCTCTGTGCTCAAAGGAGCCCCCTATCCAGGCCATGAGGAAGGAAGGCCAGTTCAGCTGCCAGAGCGAAGCTCCCAGTTCACAGCCAACTTGCCTCTAGTTGGTCCCCATTTGTTGGGGGAGTGTGACAAATATGCCTTTTGGTGTATGTATGTGTATGTGTGTGTACAAAAGTAATTGGATTGATTTCTGATCCAGTTTGGCCAAGGGAGGCAGAGTAGGGGTCCCGAGGCTCGTCTACCCAACACTTTNGGTCAACAGCTAATTTTAGGTGGCCTGGCGGTTGGAACTGCAGTGATTCTGGGTGGACCCGGCACGCAGGGACTGGCAGGGTTCCCGCCCTGAGCCAGAGTTTGGATGTGGATTAGCTCTCCACACACTTATATGCTCAGCTTCTCCTGCCTTATGCAATTTGGAGAAGGAAAAAAAAATACACACATACACAAAAACTTCAACCTGAGGTATGCAGGGGCCTGGAGGCAGCATGGGGCAGGCAGAACNCAGCTCTGGCTCCTGCCAAGGTATCCCAGGCAGACTTGTCTGTCCTGTGGGGGGCTGCCACAGTGCCTGCCTTGTGGGGAGGCTTGGCGCTCGGCAGATGGTACTGTACTTGTGTTCCACACAGAGTATGGCCTGGGCATGGCTGCTGTCATGCAGGGGATGATTCTCTGCAGGGGAAATGTGGTTGGGCCCCAGCATCCTNAGACTCGGGAAGGAACCCACCACTTCTTCCTGTGTGATCCTGAAGAGCTCGCCTCACCTCTCTGAGCCTCAGTATCCTAATGGAGCTAGCACTTTCCTACAGGCTGTTGTGAGGATTCGAAGGGTACACAGCTCTCTGCCTGACTACGGTGGCCCCCATGTTGACTCATAGCTAGTAANTATGGGCACTCTCCCAGTGTCCTATCTGAGCCCCAGGGTGAGCCAGGCAGTTGTAGAGGTTGCCAGAGGCCTTCACTCCCACCTGCTCCCACAGTCCTGGTGGATGCTCACCCTGCAGTGTTCACCCAAATGATGTCCAGGTGGCAGAAGTACACGCACTCCTTGTCAAGCCAGGAGTTGCAGGAGCAACGGCGAAAACGCAGGTGGGGGCTGCGGCCCTTGGGTGCCGGGGCTGGCTGCTCCAGAGTGGCAGCTGCCTGGCCCTTCCCTGCACACAGGAGGGAGAGAGAAAGGTGGAGAAGAGGTCAGGGCACCTGGCCTGCCTGGGATAGGGGATCCGCAGGGCTCCTCCTCTTGCACAATAAGGAAGTTGGCACCCTTGATGCTCAGGAACCACTGACTAGCCTGGGGGAGTCCCAGCCACCAATGCAGTGCCTGCACCCTGCAGAGGCAGCCCCTACTGGGGGCTCCCTGCTCTATGCCCCCAGTTGGCTTTGGGAAGCACCCGTGCCCCTGGAGGAGATACCAAAGGATAGACCCCGGAGCAGCAACAAATGAGGGANAGCAGCTCACCTTCATGCAGGGCCAAAAGCAGGGCCAGAGCGATGGAGCACCAGGCTGCGGGTGTGGAGACCATAGCAGCGGCGGCAGAGTGCTTAGCTGGACCAGGGGAGCGGGGAGCGCCTGTTGTCAACGTCCTGCTGCTAAGCCGAGCTGAGAGCTCATTGCTGAGGTGCCCTGACCGCCTCTTTATAATACCAGGCAGGGCGCCCGCCCCTGCTGGTCCAGCCCCGCCTCGCCTAGCTGCTGCACCTTGGGCAGAGAGCCAGGGACACCGCCTCCTCCCTGGATGCCTGGCCCGCCCTGGCCTCCCGGTGAGGGGGAGGGAAGTGGAAGGCTGGGCTCCACCCTCTGCGCTGCGCTGGAGCACCTTCAGGAGTCTCCAGGTTCCCTGCCGGCCCAAGGCCCGTTGGAGTTCTGAAGTTACCCCCAAATGCTCCCAGCCCCTTCCTTACTCTCCTCGCGGTGCTCCAGAAGTGGAAGTTTGGAGTGGAGATCTCAAAGCAAAGCCCTCCCTCTTTACAGGGATTCTGCCACCTTCCTGTCTGCCCATTGTGAAGCAAGCTGAGATAGCCCTTCACTGCGTGGGAGGTGAAAGGCCCACTCAAAGGCTTCATGGCCTTGGGCGAGTCAGAACCCCTTTTGGACCGCTGGCCTCAGGAAGGGCACAACTCATGCCTGACCTTTGACAGCCTGGGGCTGCCTCATCCTCATCTTACCCAAGAAATATTGACACACACACACCCCCCCCATGCCATCCCACCTGTGGTAGGCGTTCTGGTCCTTTCAGAAGCTACTCAGTTGTGCAACCAAGGCTAGGGAATAGCCTCCTGGGCCTCAGTTTCCTTGTTTGCAAAACTGAACTGAAACAAAAACAAAACAAGACTGAAACAGGGGGCTCCTTACCCTGTTTAGCTCAAATTTGCCCTTGAGGTAGAGAAGATACTTCAGAGTCCTTGCTAGGAGGATGCTCCATGGGTACACAGAAGGTGTCCTGAGTGGTTTCCCACTGTGGACACAACAGAGTATCTTGTCTCGACTCAGTGGCTACTTTATGCAAAAATGGAGAAGCAGGGAGGCTGGCAGGGTGGCTCAGAGGGTGAAAGTGTTTGCCATATGAGCCCGTTTATCTGAGTTTGAGCCCAAGAACCCGGTGGTGGTGTGCATGTATGATCTATCTCAGCATTCCTATGGTGAGATGAGGTGTANACGGGAGAATTGTCTATAAATTCACGAGCCAGCTTGTCTGGAGTATTACATACAGCAGGGACAAGAGAGACCTTGCCTCAATAAGGCAGAAAGAGAGAACTGCCACCTAAAAGTTGTTCTCTGANTTCCACACCTGTGCNNTGGCACGCATGCACCCACACNCACACAGGCATATCACACATACATGNACACACATATACACACACAATAATAATACATGGATGGAGAAGGAGGAAGANGAGAGAGAGAAGGCAAGGCAGGAGAAAGGGCTCTCTAGGGCCTGGCGTTCTGCTTTGGGTCCTTAGGCTGACTCAGAAGTCTCGTTAAAGGCCAAAGCAAAGACGCACTGTGGGAAAGGGAAGGGACAGAATGAGCGACTCAGAGCATTGGCAGTCCCTCTGTGACTATCCTGTCCCNGCAGAGTCCACTCAAGTAGATCCTTTCAGGGAGCCTGCCCGAAGGTGCGTGGGAAAGGCCCTCAAGTTCCTGGAATTTCTAGGCCTGNCTGACTCATGGTAGTAGATAGATTTATCTTATATTCTTGAGGTCCAGAACCCTACAGAGGGCATGGCCTGTGGCCTTCCCTGTACATAGGTCATATCACAGGAGTCCTGTGAATGCTCTCTGAGGGAGAAAGAGTCCCTCAAGGACTCACCTGGCTCTGGGCTGTGGACCCCAGACCATCCAGCATCTCTTCATATCTGTGCAGAATCTTTAGTTCCTTCATTAAAAAATGGATAAAGAGGGAACAGGGATGGAAAGGTATAGACCACAGTGCCTCTTCCCAGGATGACGAGAGAGAGAGAGAGAGAGAGAGAGAGAGAGAGAGAGAGAGAGAGAGAGA
>LZPO01107917.1:285308-306511 GCA_001675575.1 Neotoma lepida
CCTGGACAGCCATTCTTACTTATTTTCCCTGGACCTCCAAACTGACCTGGGAAGTAGATTGAACTCAACCTCACTACAGATGAGGCCCCAAGGGAACTGGCTTTCACAAGGCCACACAATAAGCAAGAGGCAGGGCTAGGACTTTCTCTTTTATATTTCTCTGCTAAGGGATGAACAATCTATATTATGTGTTTTGTTAATAATCCTCCCACTTATCCACATACTTAATTATTCATCCATCATTCATCCACTCATCCATATATCCATTATTATTATTATTATTATTATTATTATTATTATTATTGTATTATGGGGTTTTTTTTTGAGACAGGGTCTCTCTGTGTAGTCCTGGCTGTCCTGGAACTCACTCTGTAGCCCAGGCCAGCCCCAAACTCAGAGATCCGCTTGCCTCTGCCTCTCAAGTGCTGGGATTAAAGGTGTGCGCCACCATTCCTGGCATATCCATGCATTTTTATCATCTATCCATCTTTCCATCATCCTTCCATCTATCCTCCACTATCTGTCCACCTACCCATCCCTCTCTCCATCCATTCATCTGCTTATCCTTCATCCTTCCACCAATATCCATCCCTCCATCCATCCATTCATCCCTATCTAGCCTTTATCCAATCTTATCTCCATCCATCCACCCATTTTAGTCTCTAATTCATCCATTCTTCTTCATGAGGAGGGTCAGGACTTGAGCTTTGACTAGAAGGTTGTACTTTTGCTGAAACAAAATTTAATTGTTTCCCAGGAAGAGATCCCTTTTCCCATCAGATGACAAGCGTACTGACACACTGTTTTCTCTGGAATTCTCATTTTAGGGTCCAGCCCAGGCTTGGATACATGGTACAGACCAAAGGCTGGGATGAAATTGAATGCAACAAGACGGGTACCAGACAGAGCTCACATTTTTGTGTAGATGATGCTTCCCATGTATAGGTCAGGCCCCCTTTTCTGTCTGATGCCATCTTTAAAATGCTCGAAGTNATGGATTTGATAAAATTCAGACAGGCGTCAAGAAATGGAAATTCCCTTGGTAGTGAACCCAGAAACTGAGTTTGCATGAGAATAGCTACCAGTCCCCAAACCTAGAAACTTGGGATATTCCAACTCCTCTGCCTCTGAAGCCCAGGCCCCTGTACCTGAAGGGCTTGGAACCCAAATTTTTCTCTGTCCCACCACCACCACCNGCCAAGACACGCAGCTGGTATTTTTCAGAGCCACACCTACCCTGTTGCCTAGAACCCATGTTTTCCAAGGCGCACCCAGAGCCCCACCAGGAGGCCGCCTTTCCCCTCTGGGAAGGAGTGAGCCACCAGGAGGCTGGCCTGGCCGAAGTACAGTACTTTATTCTAGAATTTGATGTCAGCCCAAACCGAGTGCCTGATGTGTGTATCATCAGGGCAACTTGGTGCCNAGCAGGCAGGCAAAGCTGGGGTTCCCATTGGGACTTTAGTTGACATTCCTGGGAAGAGGTGTGCCTAGGGTACCACCTCTTCGCCTGAAGGCCATGGCTTTTCCAGTGGCTCTGGGAATCCCAAGCCATGAATGACCTAGGAGGGGCACAGCTGGGCTCTGGAAAGCAGGGCAGGCAGGAGCTAAATCACTGCTGAGGGCAGGTCCAGGGTGTGGGGATGAATCAGGGGGCCAGTCCACCCTGATACCCTGGGGCTTGGCAAATCTGGATACCAGCTTCAAAGCCCTATGACTCAGGTTCAAGTCCTCTTTCCTTCTGTTCCCCCAATCTATGAATCTGGCGTTGGACCAGCTTAGTGGTAGTGCAGGCCAGGGTTGGACAGTGTACTTTTGTTTTGTATTGTTTTTTACAAGCCAGATGACAAAGGACACACTGAGGCTTAACCATTCTGAGTGTCGGAGGCTACCTCCATCAAAGGCATCTGAGAAGGAAAGATCTTGCCTGACAGCACTGGCAGGCTTTGAGGTAGAGCCAATGTGAGATTTGGTAAAGAAGGCCCTGTGGTCAGCTTCTGTCACTCACTGTGAGATGCAGTATATGGACCCCATGGAGTGGATGCTCTCCTGTAAGGGAGGGGTGTGTGTGTGTGTATGTATGCGCGCGCGTGCATATGTGTAGGTTATTATTGGAATTGTGCCATTCTCAGGTCATGGACCGATTCCCACAAGTGTCTTCTCTGCTGCTCTGCATTACCTGGTCTCTCCAAGCAAGCTGCACTCTGGTTGGGTCCAGTCACCACATTTGCTTCAACACACCATTCAGTGATACAGCAGATAAGAGGTGTGCTGAGACGTGGGTGCCTGGATAATGACAGCTTCCATTGGAAGTCCCAGGCTGGCCCATGTTTGGCATCAGGGTGAAATATCTCAACAAATGCTCGGGCTGGCATTGGGTCTATGTGAGTCTGACCATGACCTCTTTCTCTTGCCTTGTCAGTCTGGGTGCCCCACACCCAACAGACCATAGCCTCAGTGCTCTCCAGAGCCACACATCCTTTCTTAATTCCTACTTGATTTATTCTGTCCATTCTTCAAGGCTCACTACAATTTTGTGGTTTGTTTTTTGTTTTTATTTCTGAGGTAATATCTCATGTAACCAAGGCTGACCTTGATCCTCCTGCCTCCACCCTTGGATGCTGGGATGATAGACATGCGCCATCAAGCCAGGCTTCGTCACAAATGTTGTCTCCCCTAGGAAGCAGCCTCAGCTCTAGTCAATACACGAGGTCTAACTCTCCTCTGAATACTTATGGGATTGTCAATTATAGCCATCTCTGGCCAGGCCTTCTCTTGCTTTTCACTGGGGAGGCAGGCTAGTGGCTAAGGACTCTGTCCCGGTGTCAGACCAAGCTAGGTTTGAATTCAAGGCCCATGTCTCATCTCAAATGGTTTCCCTTTTTCTTTGGGTCCCAGTTGCCTTCTGTGTGAGTGGATGGTCATGATCCATGGCTNGAGTGAGGATTCCACAAGAAAGAGCCAGCTACTGATAGCAATCCACCGATCAAATCTGGTGACAGAACACTCATTGCTCATAGCATAGCCCTCTGACATATGTCAACTTGTTGATCTTCAGGTTCTAAGAAGTCCAGGTGTTTTCCCAGGGACATTCAGGGCTCAAATCTAGCCTGTCTGAATTTGAATTCCTCCAATCTTCCGGCCCTTTGCTATCTATGTGATGGTGACCCCTTTCCCACTTCCAGATTCTGTATTCAGCTAGTAAGAGTTGAACTAGAAATGACAGTCAGTAAGGATTGTCTCAACCATCCTTGTCCATGTCCCCTGGGTCCCTCAGATCTGATGGCTGCTTCTTGACTATCACAAAGTTCATGCACATACCAGTTTTTTGGACTGATGGTTGTACAGTTTGGCATTCTGGTTCAGTGTTCCAAGGTCAGTTCTGGTCAGTGTCCACTGGGGAGGTGTGAAGCTTTGTGAGGCAGGTGAGATTTCCAAGTTGCCTAAAGAGTCTCCAGGAGACTGAAGGATAACCTGGAGCTGCAGCTGCGGGTTAAGCTTCCAGTTGGGGAAGCTGTAGGTAAGCCTCTTCTCTTGTCTGAACATCAACTCTATCTGCTGCAAAGAGAGGGCTCGGTGGGTACCTCAGGGACCATAAGGCTAGTAGATGCAGCACAGAAAGACCTCTANGGAAAGCCTTCTAAAGGCCTCCTCCCCTGGAGAAGTGCAGAACTTGGCCTGCAGAAGGCGATGTGGAGCTCCTGCTCCCAGGCTCCCTTCTCTGAGAGGGAAGCCTATCATCAATCTANCATCAATCATTGGCTCTCCACCTCCACAGCCTCCACAGAGACCAACCTAGTCTTGTCATGTGACCAGCACTCTAAGAGTTGATCACAGCTCCTGCTTCTGAGCACATACCGCAGGCCAGACACTGCAGCAAATGCTTTGCTTGTGTTGNTCCATTTTGTCATCCCCACAGAGAGGTCCTTATTGTTAGTCCTGTCTAACAGATGAGAAGCCCGAGACTCAGAGAGAGAAGGAGGCTTATGGATTCTAGGTCTACCTGCTTCTCAGCTTTCATTCTTAGCGAGCATTCCAGCAAGTGCAACCATGTGTGTAACAGAATCCTCATGGATGCAGCGTAGTCTTAGCCTCATTTTCAGATGAGGAATAGGTATCTGGTCCAAGGTGATTCATCTAGCAAGAGAGAAGTGAGACTTGAACCCAACTTAGTGGGAATCCTTGACCTGAACTCTCAAGTTCAATTTAGATTTTCTTGATANTGCCACAAAGTCCCNAAAAGCATGTCCAGGAGGTCAGTCTTGGGTCTTGAGGTTGGGGTCAGTAGGAGAAGACCCTGCTATCCTTCAACTTGACCTCTAGGTCTTTAGCAGCAGGAATCCTGGGAGCTTGGTGGGGAGGAGGCTGCTTACACGCTGTGATGGGCNGTGAGGTGAGCAGTGACTCAGGGAAGGAGGTCCTGAGTGGACAGTAGGCCAGGCCATTGTTGGGGTCCCCCAGGAGGAGGTTTGGGTAAGGCAAAGCTGAGTCATGGCAGTGAGATCAGACAGGGAGCTGGAATGACCTAATGACTTCACACTTTCATCTGGGTCTGGCAAGAAGCCTGAGGCCCAGGCGGGCCTGGTGGGCCCGACCTAACCAGACAAACACACTTTCTTCCTGGCTGTTATAACCAGGGTTGTCCATTAGACCAGAGAAACCCCCTTCAGGCCCACCAAAGTCTAGTGTTGCTGGAATCCTGCCTGACTAGGGAGGCACTGATACAGGAGCCAGGAAGGATATGGTGAACAAAATCTCAAACTATCTTTGTGTGACCTGGGACTCGTGTGTGTGTGTGTGTGTGTGTGTGTGTGTGTGTGTGTGTGTGTGGTGTATGTATGAGAATATGTGTGTATGTGATGTATGTGTGTTTATCTCTGTGTGTGTTCATCAGCACATCTGTATGGATATACGTAGAGACCAGACATCAACCTTGGGTGTCTTTCCTCATGACTGCCTTTTTTATTTTATTTTTTTGAGACAGGGTATTTTACTGAGACCTGGGACTTGCTGATTAGGCTAGGCTAGCTGGCCAATGACTCCCAGGGCTCTCCCTGTCTCTATCTCCCCAGTGTTAAAATTACAAATGTGTACCACCATGCTTGGCTTTCTCCCCACCTCCTCTCTCTTTTATGTGGGTGCTGGGAATTTGAACTCAGATCTTGTGCTTGCTCAGCAAGCATTTTACCAATGGATCCATCTCCCCACCCCCAAGCTTTGACAACCTCAGNTCAATGGATTCATACAAGGAACTAAAACACCAATGACTCTTATCCAAGGCCTGATATTTAGTGAGAACTGGGAAGAACTGAGTGGATGAGAGGAACAGCCACCACTAGCCAGAAACCCACCACAGACTAGAGGGCTACAGCNTACTGTCCTTGACCACCCTGGCTGCAGCAGGTTCCCAGGAGGGATGACTTGTCCAGCTCTTAAAAAGACCTACCTCACTGTGGAATAGATACTGGGGAGAAAGAGGGAGACACTCATCCCTCCAAGGACTGATGCAGTGGGTAAGCCTGTCATTCTGCCTGAGAGAGGTGCTTGGCATCCTCAAGAGGCCTCTGCCTNTCCTGCCCAGCCCTCTCTGGGTCTCCATCAGAGAAACTGTTACTAAGGCCAGGCAGGCAGCTGAACAGAGCCTTCTCCAAGGGGAAATGGCCTTCATCTCCCCAGATAAGAGGCACTGAATAGACCCTGGAGGTGGAGAGGGCCGGGGAGGGCCTGTTTGCCTCAAACTGACCATACACTAACCACTTATTCTGGGACATCCTCAGCCTGAGTCAACCAGGGGCTGAGGCTGCTTCTGTGTTCATCACTGCTGCCCAGCCTTGGAACCCAGGCCTCAGGCACAAGGGAGGTCCAGAATAATGACTTGGTGATAATGACAGCTCTGTGGTGAGCTGTGCCCACGTGCTAAACACTCTCCTTGTCTTCATTCATTTGATCTTCTAAATAGCCCCAGGAAGTGGACAGGNTGTGGCCTGGGACTTAAGTTCAGGGAGGCTGTCAGCTGCCTAGGGCCACACAGCCAGAATGGCAGAGAAGGGTCTCAGGCCCTGAGGTTGCGGTCCTGTACTCATGCAGTAAACTTGCTGACCCTGCTCTCTGTTAGACCTGGGGAAAGAGACCCCAAAGGCATCAGCACTTGCCTGTGACAAAGAGCTGGGCAATGTGAGTGGTCTGGGAATGAAGGCACTGAGCTTGAAGACCAGNGTGTGCTCTNTGCNTGGCTCTACGCTGGNCAAAAGAAAGGGCGATAGTAGCCAGGGGGCTCAGAGAGGCAGGCGGTGCCTCTGTCTTGGAGCTCCAGGGACTTTCCTGCACATAGGAGAGACAGTTGAACAGAGCCACAAAGTCTGCAGAGATGGCATTTCTAGTGGTTTCCAGAGTGGCATGGGGCATCCTAGGAGAGGAGTGGAACAGCTCCTGGCATTCAGTGGAGAGAGAGCAGGCCACCAGGGTCTTGAACATTGAGCCTGAACTTATCTTTCCTGCAGTCATGTTGGAGTGGGAGGGAAAAGCTGTGGAGCAGGGAACGTATGTCTGTTCCTGGGGGATGGTGGTGGTGCAGGGGGTTCCAGTCCAGTCCAGCTCTGAGGAGGTGAGATACTTCCTTCAATGGTCTTCCCTGGACTTTCAGAGGGGCCCCAGGTGGATGACCACATGGCCTAGGAAGAGTAGCCCAGGCTATCTCCATACCTGAGAACAAGAATGGTCTATGATGGTCTCAGTCTCAAGCCCAGGNTAGGAGATTCTCTCTCTCTTTTTGGTANGTGTGAGTTTGGGTATATATGTGCCACAGCATGTGTGTGGAGATCAGGGAACCACTTTCAGGGGTCAGTTCTCTTCTTGACCTTGTTGAAGCAGGGGCTGCTTTCTTCAGCTGTTTTGTGTACTCAGATTAGTTGGCCTTCGAGCTTCCAGTCAACTCCCTGTTTTTGTCGCCCATCTCCAACCAGAAGTGCTGGGAATATAGGCACATGCCGCCACATCTACCTTTTTTATGTGTGTTCTGCNTCCCTGCCCCAGCCCCCTCTCTACCTTTTGAGAGATAGCTCAGGCTGGATCCAAACTCAAAACCCTATGCCCTTATTTTCCAGCTCTTATTGGGGCAGGACCCATATCCTCTGACTGCCCTAAGTCCCATCCTCCTGCCCCTTGCCTGAAAAGAGAACCGAGCTTAATTAACTCTGTTTCTCTCTGTGGCTCGGTATAGGACTATCATGTAGCTCAGGCGACCAAGGTTTGTTGAATCAAGGTTTGTTTTTTCTCCAAATAGTGCTGAATTTTTGCTTGCATTTTCCATAACAGCCTCTGGAGGGCGCCCTGCGGTTGGCAGCTATGGGCTAGGGAACAGAGGCTTAGGGGTGCGAAGTGAGGGACAGGTGGAATATTCTTGGGCTCCTCCAACCTGCTTCAACCCCTACAGGGGAGAGAGGGAGACTCCTTCATGCTCCAGGGGACATAATGTAAGCCCGAAAACTTACAACCAAGGCGCCAGTCCTGGCTCTGCTGCTCCAGGCCTCAGTTTCCCCTGATGATAGTATTTTACACAGGGAGGAAAAAACACATACCAGGTTCTTGCAACCTTGCCCGGGTGTGTGTGGGGGGATTATCTGCACGGAGAAACCAGAGCTTCATGAGCCTCCCTCAGAGGCCCTCCTGCTGTCACCCTCGCATTCCGGGCCACAGAGCCCACGCTGTCATTTCCCTCCGATGCGCTTGTTGGGAAACCTCGTGCTGGGGGCGCGAAGCGGTCCAGCTAGTGTGGCTTTTCCAGTAGGCTGTGGCCGTGGTGCTCGGCCCGCCCTCCCCTCGACACCAATTTTGGGCAAAGCGGCCCGGCGGCGCTACGTGACGGCTGTGAGTCAGCGCACAGGAATGTGGAGGACGCTTTGTTCCCGGCTCACTAGAGGGACGAACGTGCTGGGGCCCGGGCGCGGTGGGCCTGACATCACNGTGCGGCTGCACCGCAGCCACGTGCGCCCTGATCAGGGCCNCCAGCCTGGAGCTGGAGCCTCTGAGGGCCCTGCAGGCCCAGCCCCCGGGACGCCTTGTGGTACCCAGTCCCTAAATGGTGCAGACAACTCAAGTCTCCCTATGAATCACCGGGAAGCCGCAGCCTCCCCTGCCCTCCATCTTTGCCCTGCATCCCTGCTGCCTCATGGGACAGTGAGATGGACTGAGCCCTCCAGTGGCCCAGAGGAGGTGATATGGGGCCTATGGGACATGCTCACACGGAGGATGGTGTGGGAGAAGGAAGCAGGGATGAGGCTTTCCCCAGCCCTGCCTCCAGTTTGGTTTTTTCCCTTCCTGGGCCTGGCAGGCAAATGATGTGACCTGGCTATTTCGCCCTGCCCCAGAGTCCTATATTAGGTAAAGGGTGCAGGGTCTTGAGAAGTATGTGAACTACAGATGACCACATGGAGGGTCCTAGATCATGCCTGGGTCTTTCTAAATGCAATGCCCTCTGATGACAGTGCAACCCTGAGTGGTAAACACTGTGACCTGTGGATATTGAGGCCCAGATACAGGAAGCCTAGGCCACACTAGTTCTGGGATAGCAGTTAGCAACCCAGGGCAGTTTGGGCTCCTTCATTCTTCTTTGGGCTGGAATGTCACAGGGACTCCCCAAGCTGATGTATACTGCCCTAGTTTCATCCCTGGCAAATTGAGTGGGGGTCTTGAGGATCCAGTGGGGGTTGTCCTGAGACAGACCTGAGTCAGAGACCCTTCNGCCCCTGTCATCACTTGCCTCAGTTTTTACATAGAGAATTTTTGCCTTGCCNATCCCTGCATCCTTGAGGGCAGAAACCAGATGGCCTAGAGTATGGGTTGCAGGACAGGCAGGGTGGCACCGGGCTGCAGGGAAGGCTTTCTGGATGGGATGTTTCTCCTTTATACTCTTGCCCTGCTTTCTCCTTTCACCCCATGCTCCCTAACACCAGGGCAGACTGCCCCCAAGCTGCCTGGAGGCCCCAGGGCCTCAGCTGGCCTGGAGGTCTTTGCAGGAGGTGGTCTTTGTTAGTGATGCATCAGGGACTCTGCTGTTGAGCAGGTCTTCATCCCCATGATGAAGCTGGGAGCCCTAAAGCTCTACTTGGGGCTGTTCCAACATCCTGGCACTGTATCCTTGAATTCTTTGGTTTCTGTTCCTCTCAGACTGTGTGTTCTGTAAGGAGGAGACAAGATGAACTGTTCAACCCAGCCTCAGCTTCCCAAATACTAGGATTGCAGGTGTGTGTGTGTGTGTGTATGTGTGTGTGTGTGTGTATGTGTGTGTATTCAGTTTTAAAAAACAGGGTCTCCTTAGCCCAGGCTGGTCTCAGATTTACGATCCTCCTGCTTCAGCCTCCTGAGTGGTGGGATTAAAGGCCTGTGCCAGAATAGCCAAGTTGTCCTGTTTTTTTTTAATGTATTAAGTTAATTAGTTAATTTATAGAAGGGTTGCATTTACCTCAAACTGGCCTCAAGCTTGCTATATAGCCAAGGATGACCTTGAACTTCTGAGCCTCCTGCTTCCACCTCCTGAGTGTTGGATTACAGGCATGTGCCACCTCACCTGGTTAATGCAACGTTGGGAATTAAACTCTGGGCTTTGTACATGGCAGGCAAGCACTCTACCAACTGAACTACTGCCCCAGCCTTGTTCACTGTTTCCTTCCCTCCTTCCTTGCATCCTTCCTCCTATTTTGGTACTCCATTGTGGCCTCCCTCCATCCTCAGCTGGCCCCCAGTGATGGGTACTGACCAAAGAAGCCAAAGCCTTAGTTGATTTTCAGTCTGGTATCTCATCTATATGGTTTTACACATGGGTACACCCTGGGAAGGCTGATGCCAAAGAGGTAGGAGTAGGTCCCTGTCCTCCTTGCAGCTTGAGGTCCCAGCATTTAGGACAGTGTCTTCTTCCTGTCAACCATGCTGATGCCTCACTTGCAAACCTCTTAGGGTGGGAACTGTGTACAGAGGCAGAGGTTGCCAGCACAGTGGCTTAATGTAGGGCACCCAGGGTTAGACAGTTCTGGGGCCTCTGCACCTCTACTGACCTGTGCTTCTCTGCACCTCAAATTCAGTGTCCATTTATGGGGAGCAGCCTGCTCCCTTTTGTGAGCACTGTGGGGATTGGCAGGTACAAAAGTCTCAGTACCAAGTGACAGCTGGCTCAATGCCAGCCTCTGGCTTTAGCCTGTACCAGAAGGGTTCTAGTGACCGCTGTACCACTATTCACCCTTCACAAGCAGTGTTGTGTTAATGACAATCCTCCTGCAGACCCCTGTGCTCACAGCTCATTTAGTTACAGTGAGGACATGGCATACTGTTCCTGCTCAGACCCAGCCACTGCAGCCCAGAGACAGAGGCACAGCCAGTCAAAGACAATCTGTAATCTGCTTCAAGGGGAGGCTGATAGTCTCTGAGCCCCTGTGAACTCCAAGACCCAGAAGCTCTAAGGACACGGGGTGACAGGTGAGATTAGAGCAAGTGTCTGCACGTGCCCCACCCCCTGCACAATTCTTAGCACTTGAGGGCCCCGCCTTAGCCTGGCACGCCTGCCTGGATTCCTGCCCACATGGTCTCCCCTCAGCCTCTCCCTCACGTCCGCTGGCAGAGCATCCCCAGATGTCTGCATTCCTCTGTCATGAAGACGGCCACCTTGGGGCTGGGCCTGCCTAGGCCATCCATGCATGCTGGCTAAGATGTGTGGGGACACACCTGCAGGCACCTGTGTCTCTGTGCCCATGTATGGCTGTGCCATTATATGTTCATGTGTGTGCACTGGTGGGGGAGCACACAGTGGACATAGACACTGTGTGGGTGTGCATGAGTGCACTTCATGGTGGGGGGCTACTATGCAGCATCCCACTGGCCAGTGGTGCACCAGGGTGCATGCATGCCTTTTGCATCAAAGGGCCCTTGCATGTAGACGGTTGTGTACTTAGCTATGACCTTTCTGAGGCTCAGCTCGTAGCCACTGGAGGAAGCTAGAGGAGTGACAGAGGCAGGTCAGGATGAGGTCAAACATGGAAAAATGATATGCCTAGTTGGGCTGGACCCTGCCTACGTGTCCCCTTGCCCTCCTTTAACCCTCACACCAGTCCCAGAACATAGAAGAGTGGAGAAGGTTCCTTCTAGTCAAGGCTCAGAGAGAGTCGGTTACTTGCCCATAGTCACCTGGCCTGTGGTAGAGTTTGAGTTCAAACCTCTGCTTGCCTGATTCTAGAGGCTGTCAGGATGGAGAGGAGGGGACTGCAAGGGCCTAGGCAGTAGGATCTATGTACAGGGTCATGCCAGTGCCCAGAGAAGGGAGGGTCTCAGAGCCCCACCTGTCCAGGCTGGGAAATAGNGAAGCATGTAACAGTTTGCGTATTATAGTTTACACGGCCCTTGAAGTGTGGTGTTCTTTGTGTGTAGTAACTTATATAACCTCTAATAGTCCATGCTATTATTAAGCTATTATTATTCTACTATATAATATTTATTATATTACATAATAATATGTAATAATGATAATTATTATTAATAGTCTATTATTAATATATATTATTTATATATATTATTAATAGTATATTAATAATATTAATAGTATTAATATTAATAATATTAATAGTATATTAATAATATAGTTAATATATTGTTATATAATAATTAATTATTATTAATAGTCTATTATTAATAGAATAAATATTCTCATTTTAGATATGAAGAAACTGAGGCACAGATAGGTCAAAGAAGTTTCCCAGAGTCCCACAGCTGAGAAGTGACACAAGTGGTGGGGGACTCACTTTCTGTGACTTGGCTCCAGGGTCTGAGGAGTCCCTATGCACATTGCTGTAGTGGGCATCTTCTCAGTCAGAAGATGCAAGCCTCATCCTTAATGGTTGCCTGGTCTCCCATGCCATCNTACATGCAGGCCCAAGAAAGCTGACGGATGGCTGTACTGGTCACCTACCCCACAGAAGGGGAAACTGAATTTGTGCTGGAATGGAGCCTGGGCCTGTGACTTAACTCCACACAGGTCTAGGATGCTCCCAGCTAGCAAGCTCCAATTCTTTCCAGGCTGTAGTTTCTGCTCCATGCCCAGAGAGAGCAGATAGGAAGGGCTGTCCCCAAGTTGCCAAGTAGGGAGTCCTGGAAGGAGGTGGGGCAGGCCTGGCAGCTGGCACAGAATAGGCAGGCGGCNGAGGGTGAGGCTGGGACAGGGCCGAAGTCGAGGCTCAGGAGCCGGTTTTCCCAGGCTATGTCTGAGTAATCCTGTGTCTATATTTATCTCCTCTTTTCTTGGGTGAGCAAACAGAGCCTGATGCCAGGTAGGCCTGCCACCCCCACCCCGTGCCAGCACGTTTCTCTCACCTGTCAGTGGCCCTTCACGGCACCACAGCATTGGCCCTGAGCATAGCTTGGCCCATGTAGGACTTATAAGGATGCTAAAACCTGTGGCTTCTGTGATAAATGTCATTATGGTGATCAGGGATGCTCCAAACTGGGTGGTTATGGTTGTGGCCATGGCCATGGTCTCGGTAGCATTGGTGTAGGGCGAGGGGGGCTGGGAAAGACCTACCCCACTCAGAAACTAGGGGTTTCTCCCCCATATTAGCTTTCAATCCTGCCTTCACACTGGTCTGCTTCCCTCTAGGACCTGAATTCAGAGGAGAAGGTTTGAGGGCACAGAGGTCTGGGGTTCATGCTCTGAGGCTGAATGGTGACACTTTGGTAAAGAGCGGCTCTGTGACTCAATTTCCCTGATTGTCAATGCCGTGCTTTCAACCTTCCACAAATCTTCCATGTGTGTGTGTGTGTGTGTGTGTGTGTGTGTGTGTGTGTATGTGTATGTGTCTCTGTGTGTGTCTGTGTGTGTGTTTGCACATACGCATGGTTTATGTGTATGGATATGTTTCTGTATGTGTGCACGTATATGTAAGTGTACACATGTGTGCACACACGCACATGGAGGTCAGAGGCCGACATCCAATGTCTTCCTCAATTACTGTTCACCTTATGTTTTGAGATAAGGTCTTAGAATCTTCACTTCAGATAGACTGGAGGGCTAGAGAGCCCCAGAGATCCNCTGTCTTCAAAGGGCTGGAATTACAGGCAGACTCTGCCGTGCCTGGCTTTTTACATGGATTCTGGGGATCCAAACTCAGCTGCCCATGCTTATGTGGCAGGAACTTTACCCACTGAGCCATCTCCCCAAGGCCCCTTCCCACAGATCTTGTAAGCACCAAATTAGAGGCGATATGAACTGGTTGACGGGAGGAAATCTGCTGAGAAGGGACTGTCANTTTTACTTGCTTTTCCCTTCCTAGCCTCAGATGCACAGTAGTGACAATGGATGCACACAGGTCCCCAAGGGGAAGGATGTGTATGTTTTATGGATGTATGGGCAACATGTGACATAATGGGCACAATGTGAGACAACATGTGACATAATGGGCATCCCTGATTCTGTGAGGTACATGTAGTTTTAGGATAAATGAAATGGTTGAGAAGACACTACAAAGTGTGACGGTCACACACTTTGCTAAGGCCCATTCCAAGAGCAGAGGGGACAAGGCAGCAACGAGGTCCAAGGGATGACAGCCGACACTCTTGTCAGAGATGATGCATCCTGAATCAGGTCCTGGCCCCCATCACCCAGACCTCATCCAGGATTAAAGGGTGTCCCCATGACCAATTAAGCTCTTTCCCTGACTCTGGTCTCTGCCCTGATGGTGCCACATCCCTGACCTTGGAGAGCCCTCCTAGGCCTGGTGCACGTGCATTGAAGCCCTGCCTGCTCCCAAGCTGGATTAGGTAGAATCGGAGGACGTGCCGGCCTGGCAGGCTCAGGGGTGGGGCGGGTGCCGGCACTCCGGAGCTGCCCTATNCCTGATCAGGGACTGGGCTGCAACCAGGCCTTGTATGGCTCTGCCAGAGTAGTTCGGCGGCGGCACCCATTGGCTGAGCTGGCACTCCCAGCTAGGGCTGCCCGGGCCCCAAACCACGGGTAACCAGAGCTGCCGGGAGCTAGTGGATTAGCATGCCCGCCTGCCCGCCTGCCTGCCACTAGAGCTGCTCTTTTCCTTCCTAAAAAGGCAGAGCTGGGCAGGAGAGCAGGATAGTAGCACTCAGGCCTGGGGTAGGGTGGGGTGGTTCAGGTGGATCTGCGGTGGGTATGGGAATCCTAGCCTTGGCCTCAGGCCAAGCTCTTCCTGGCTCTGGACATCCCTTTTGTCAGCAGGAAGAGGCAATTGGCGCTTGTATCTTCCTAAAGTGGATGAGGTCAGGAAAGGGGTATGGGATATGTGACCTGGGGTCCCCTAGCCCCAGTGGAGGCACAGACAGTCAAACATGGAGATCATGTATCAGAGCCCAGGCCCCCTTCTGTGTAAAAGGTGACANTGTGATAAGTGTCCTCCCAGGAACTTGGAACACCACCCACGCTGAGCTCTGCACAAATGAAGCCCCAGGCTGCAGCATCCTCAGCATCCTCTTGCCCTGTGGCCTTCCATCCTCTAGTTCTTTTCACTCCCATCTCAGGCTGGCCCAGCCTCCTGATGCTACCCTGCCTATAGCGTCCTGTCCCCTAAAGTCTTTAGAACAGACTGTGGTCCCAGGACCTGAGCCCAGAATGGGTATAGTCTTAGATATAGTCTTAGGAATGAGTGCAAGATCTCCCAGTTCTGTGGACTTCACCCAGCTCTGGCTGGGGAAACAGCAGAGCTTGGCCAAGTGTCAGGTGAACTCAGCCATTGCTCTCCTGGGATGCTGGAACAGATGTGATGGGATTGTGGCCTGTCACNTGTGAGAGTGTGATCTTAGGCACTGACTTCATCTGTAATAAACATTCATTCTGCCCCATTCACCTCTTGAAGGGGAAAGGCCCATGACTCCTGAAACACCTGGGCCAACAGCATGTCAGTGTCTGTCTGGTTTGGCACTCACTGACTGAGACAGTGGCAGGCAAGAGGTAGCAGCAACGGATGCGGAATCCCCACAGCCTACTCCAGAGAGAGCTGCAACTGGACTCCAAGCAGAGGCAGCTGTGCAGCCCAGCACCCAGAACTACCCTGGAGCCAGAGAGGGACTAGAGAATGGGGGTGGGGGCCNGCTTGGGTTCCCTAAAGGCTGAACTGGAGCCAGCCATAGCAAGAGGATCTCACCATGTAGCCCAGGTGCTAACTTGAGATCATCTTGCTAGGCTTCATGAGTGTTGGGATTACAGGCATATGTCACTATATGTCACTATATTCGGGGGAGCTTTAGTCTCACCGTCATGACCNTTAGCTGTTTTCTTCTCTCCAAACGGCCCCTGAACTAACCATGCTGGGTATTGTCAGGGCTACAATTTGTAAAAGTCTGGACACAGTGCCTGGTGCTTNTTCTCCTGGAGTTGAGCTCCTCTTCCCCGATATCTTGGATAAGTATCCCTGANTCTGTGTTGCCCCCCAATTTCCTGTCCTCCCCTTAGGGTATCCTCCCCAGGCCCCATTACTTATTCCTTATCNTCCCACACCCTGTGATTTCAGCATGGGGTACCTTCTCTGCTTCCCACATCCTCCTCGGGCCACTCCCCCACTTCCTGTAAAAGTGCATCCCCGCTGAGGGTGACACCACTGTCCCTGCCGCCTTCCCATCCCATCGTGGACCTCTGCTTATTTGGTTCAATTCTGAGAAGTCTTAACCTTGGATGGAGCAGAAGCTGCTTCCTAGCACCCCTGTTCCTCTCCCTAAGACACGGCTGTACAGCTGGCTCGGGCCAGTGCTGGGAACAGGGACATGTTTGAGTTACTTCTGTGTCTGTGTGATGGAATACCTGACACCAGCCCAGGGAGGAAAGGTTCATTTTGGCTCACAGGGTCAGTGAGCTCAGTCCACTGTGTCGGGGAGAGCATGGTTGAACAGCACACTTCACACCATGGGCCAGGAGACAGTACAAAGGGTAATGCCAATCCTCACCCAGTGTCTCCCCCCTCCTTTACTCTGTCTGGGACATGGGATGGTGCTCATGTTTAGGGTGGGTCTTCGTCTCTCAGTGACTCTTCTCTAGAAACGTCTTATAGACACACCCATGGTATGCCATACCAATCTACCTGGTGATTCTAAATCCAGGCAAGTTGATAATGAAGACAGACTATGACAGGTTACTGTTGCCAACCCCTAACACTCTTTTTTTTCTGCTTCTGGGGATCATGGGAAGTCAGGAATGCCAGCAGCCTGGGTCTCTCAAGTCACTGGGGTGAGCAGAATTACTCTGCTGATGCCCATTGAATGTACAGCGAGGGAACAAAGAGGCTCTTGCTGCCTTCAGCCACTGAGTGTCAGGCCTGCTTGTTCCAGCAGCATAGCAGAACCTATACTGACTGTCATAACCTGGCTCCCAGACCTGACCTCCATCTCAGCCCTGCCATCATTAGAGGTGATCCTCACTTGCTACCTGCACCACCTGCCTGGTACCCGACACTCACATCCTGGCCTCTGCATCTTCAACAGCTGTGGCCCATAGACTTCACTCGCTGTGGTCTCACTCTGAAATAGCAATTTAAGGCAGTTCCCTCTTCTCTGCATTTGAATGGCTATTGTGTGACCATGGCTTTTGTCTGGTTAGGCGCTCTCGCTCTCTCTCTCTCTCTCTCTCTCTTTCTAAACTCCACACAAGCTAGAGTCAAATGGGAAGAGAGACTCTCAATTAAGAAAATGTCTACATTAGATTGCCCTGTCGTCCAGTCTGTAAAGCATTGATGTAGGAGGGTCTGGCCCACTTTGAGCAGTGTGACCCTTGGGAAGCAGGCAGAGCAAGCTGTGGGGAGCAAGGTGATAAGCAACTCTTCCATGGCCTCGGCTTCAGTTCTTGCCTCCAGGTTCCTGCCCCGACTTCCCTTCCTGGTGGACTATAAGCTATAAGATGAAATAAACCCTTTCCTCTCCAAGTTGCCTTCGGCCATGATGGCGTTTATCGCAGCAACAGAAAGCAGACTATTACATCTCTTTCCACACCACACCACCTCCTCCCNCACTTGATGGCCCACAACCTCACTTCTCCACTCACTGTCACTCTCTGCTGAGGGTGGGCAGAAGCCATGCTTGGGAGAATCCTGGTACCTATGGTCTGGCTGCCAACTGCCATTAGAGAAACCAACAGCAGAGCAGACAGTGACCACAGCCCTCTGGACTTGCAAGACACCTTCCTTCGTGCCTGGAGACTTTGTCTCACTGCCCTCCATGCTCGCTCATGTCCTCTCAGGTCTCTTTAGCTTCATCTGCAGCTTCCTCCAGTGCTTCTACTCAGTTGACAGGGAAAATCCTTCATGGGAACAGTATGTCCTGTTACTGAGATGCACTGACTTCTTGCACATTTTTGGACTCCCGAGCCTCCTTCCCCCATTCCCAGGCTTCTCTTACTCCACCAGCTACAATGTTCAACATTTGCTCCTCATAATCAATCAATCACTCAATCAATCAATCAATAAATCAATCAGTCAGTCAGTCAGTCAGTCAGTCACTCTCACAGCTCTCCTGCTACTGTTCAGCAGCCTGTGTCTAGATCCATGACTAAGTGTCCCTTCCCATCTTTGCCTTGATGGTTCTTCAATACCCACCCATGCCTACCTTTGGTCATCCAGCTCTCAGCATGTCTGCAGAGGGCCAGCTGCACGCCAGTAATGATGCTGGTCCATCTTTTCCATAAGTTGGCATTGATCCCCACCTGTAGTGGATAGCTATCTTAAGACGGCCCCCTTAGCCAGGTAGCCATGTTGGGCGCCAGATATTATGGTAATTAGATGGCCAGCCCAATTATTTATATATTTTATCAAGATAGCTTTATTTTAGAAACAACTTACNGAAAAGCGGGGAGGGAGCGAGTACAGGGATGAACAGCAGAGTGACGTGATCCAGCAGAGAAATCTGGCTCGGTCTTTAGTCTGTCTTCCGAGACCACAGCAATCCCGAAACCGCAGGAGCAGGAGCAGGAGCAGGGGCAGGGGCAGGGGCCAGTCACATAGCATCCCAGATTTTTTAAGGGGCTCCAGTGAACCACACCTTAAAAGGGGAGGTCTTAACAAGGTGTCATGGCTANCTGGCTAAGGGGGCCATCTTAAGATAGCTATCCACTACAGCCACCCTTTTAGGTCCTTAGTGCTGAACTTCTGGTTAGCACTTTGTNCCGAGGGTCCTCTGCTTGGCTCACTAGCCTGTATTCCTTTCCTTGCTGTTGTTGGGTCTTTTCTAGGAAAGATTTCATGATACTCTGACTTCTTGTGGACTAGAGCCTTTGCTTTCTGCCACTGCTGAAGTTGAGCCTGTGACAAAGTGACTGCCCACAGCCTGCTCAGGTGGAAGCTCTCTGAAGGTGGGCCCTGTCACCTGATCATCACTGCACCCATCATTGGCAGCCTTCACTGGCACTCAGTGTTGAACACAGAAGATGGGAAACCACTTTTTTTTTTTTGCCATCCTAGCTATCTCAGCATTGTTGTTTTAGACTGTGCATTAACTGTCGAGGGCTTCCTGTGTTCAAGGTATCCTTGGCTTCCCTGTGTGCACATCTTATTTAATCTTCACAATAACCCTTCCTTCAGACTTAGAGCATTACCTCTCAGTTTACTGATGAGCAAACAGGCACAGAGAGGTTAGGTGATCTTCCCAAGCTCACACAGGCAGTCAGTGACTGTGTCAGGATCCAGATTCAGGTTCCATCCTATAGCTGGTTCAATAGTGGCTCTCAAATATTGTCATATGTCATAATTCCTGAATTTCCGAGTTCCCTCATTTGGAACAAGGGTCTTTGCAGCTGTAATTTAGGATCTTGAAGTGAGAACATCCTGGGTTAAGGTAAGACCTTACGTCCAGTGATGAGTATGCTGGGGAGAAGGATTATGGAGGAATCAAGAGATTGGATGAATCTAAAAGGCAAGAATATCATGACTTACCTGCAGCCACCAGAAGCTGAGGAAGGCCAGGAATGACGTCTCCTCAGAGCCTGCAGAAGGACCAAGTCAGCAGCACCCAGACCTCAGACATCTCCCAAGTACTAGCCAGGCCCTTTCTACTTAGCTTCACAGATCAGTGAGAATGGTCATGTTCAAGGTGACATGGCCACAGATGAAGACCTCAGACACGGGTGTCCCAGAACTGGTGGGGAGTCCTTTCCTGTTGTTTAAAGCCAGGTGAAAAGTTGCTATGGTAACCCTAGGGATGAATTCAGGTTTCTTTCCCATGGTGACATACTGAGGCTTTTATTGACAGGCCTGGAAGTGAGGGAAATGAAGTCCCAGGCTATGTGACAATGACCTAGTCATTTCCCTTCTATGAGGCTNATGATTGTGTAATAAAATGAATGCTTAGGATATCCAGTGTTCCCCTAACCCTGATATTCTGTAGTCCTCAAGAAAAGCCAGGATGGGGCTAGAAAGATGGCTCAGTGGTTAAGAGCACCTGCTGCTCTTCCAGAGGACCTGAGTTAGGTTCTCAGCACCCACACTGGACAGCTCACAAATGCGTTTAACTCCAGCTTCAGGGGATCTAACACCCTCTTCTGGCTTTTGGGCCCCCCCCCTCCATGTGGCATAAACTCACAGAGACACATAAATAAAAATATTTTTTAAAGAGAGGAAGAAAAGCCATGAGCCAGGCCAACAAGGCTCTGTTGGGAATTTTCAAATTTATTCCAACGTGCTATTTTTTTTTTAAAAAATATGTTCAGGCTGAACCCTCAGCCCAAGCTGTAATAAAGGCAATTATTATACTTGTAAAAACATCTCATTCACAGTACAGATGGGATTTACAAGGGTCACACACACCAATACTGAGCGATTCTGTCCATTTGTACAACAGACTCTGTGCTTTAGACCTGCATGGATTTCTTGTTTGATTTTTTTTCTTTTGCACTGATGAATACCATACTGACAACTGCAAGATACAAGTGTAGAAACTGGAGTTTAAATAAAACCACAGGCAAAACTACCCCTCTCCAGTGCGGTTGCTGTACATATCTACAGTACGAGTTTTGGAATGTATTGCCATTTAAGAATGTGGAAACTCTCTACAGACGATTTCACGTACAGAATGCATACACCTTTTTGAAAAACAAGGGCAAAGATTTATCTTACAGAGCATGAGTATCTTACATTCGCCTACAGGGTTCCCATTCTTCTTGACCACCACATTCAGTAGAGTGATCAGTAGTGCCCAAGTGGTTTTCAAATGCCAAGCAGACAGAGACCACAACACGGAAGCAGATTTGGCGGCACTGACTTTGGGAACTTTCTTAGACGACATGGCAGAGCAGATCAGTCTCCCAGGACTTCCCCTGGAAGAGTCAGCTGGAGCAAAGGACTAGTGGGAGACTTCAGCTCAGACATATTCCTTCTTCCTAGTCCACTGGGCCAGGAGNGAGCAATTCCTAGAGGAAGCTGGGAGCCAAGGCTCTTAAGAGGTTTCCCCAGTGAGCAAGGCAGACTTTGAGTCTGGAAAATTGGTGGCTACCCCTGTCAGAAACCCTGGAGGGTCTTGGTGGCTGGGACAAGTGTCGGCTATGATGGGGGGTGGGAAGAGGCAGGCCTGCCCTTGGTGCGGAAGAGGTTAGTATTCTGAAGGATGTGAGGTTGCCCAGTAAAGGACATCTAGGGGTCAGCCCTCAGGGACAGGTGGCTTGGAACCACCACCCACAGAGGACAGGATTTGACTTGAGACCTCCCCAGCTGTCACAGGTAAGGATCAGAGACAGTCTGTGCCGAGGAATGGCCATCTTATTCTGGTGTGTGTCAGCAGACCCCACACAGATGTCTGAACTAGACTGTCATCACTGACAATAGTGTCACAGGCAGACTGCAAAGTCAGAAGTGGCCGGTTGTGGGCAAGGAGCCCAGATTGTATTCCTGGAGTGAGAGATTTCCAGAGGGAGAGGTGTGTGCAGGCTGGGGCCATGTGCTTAGGAGGTGGTGGAGGGAGCTTGAAACAGGAGTTTTGAGCTGTGCCTGGTAGTGACATCCATTGCAGCCCTCTGGGCACCTGTGTGAGGCACTAGAACTCAGGCTAGAGTCTGTGTATTCTAGCCCTGTCACCTAGAGGCAAGTTTCCAGTTCCTAGCCTTTGTTATATCCCCTTTTCTGTGAGTCAGCTGGGCCTAGTAACTGTGGGGACTCTCCATTCTGTGACCATACCATGTCTGTCACTAGACTGCCAAGGAGAGGAGAGGAGATGGGGAGAGACAGAGAGAGAGAGAG
>LZPO01107917.1:314314-348453 GCA_001675575.1 Neotoma lepida
TTGACTGCCTCTGGTGCTGGAGGACACAGCAATGGGCCTATGGGATCTAGCTTTGCCTTTCTCAGGGACACTCCCAGCTCCACAGGCCCATGTGGTAAGCTCAGGGCAGAAGAGGCATGAGGGTAGGTACATGGCTTCTAGCTAAGTACCTGCAGAGCCATCCAGGTTGTGCTAAGACAACTCAGGGTATGTGTTTAGAGTGTGCCCGACACACAGTGGGCACTCAGTGTTGCCTGTAGTTACTCACGAGCTCACATTCGGTAAGCATTGCCTGAGCTCCCACTGGTGCTGGCGTTCTACTGGAACNTTGGCTTATACTGAACTGTCCAGTAGCTGGCCGGGCGGCACTNGGGAGCATTTTATGAGTTTAACATTTACTTCCGAGTTGTTCAGCAAACTAGAGGGAAGGGCATGGAAGGGAGGGAGGGACAGGAAGGGGAACAGTAGTAGAAATGAGGGTGGCTGGGAGGGGGGAAGGTCAGGGACTGGGGCAGTTGGAAAATAGAGAGGGACCAAGAGAGGAGTCTGGTACTCTACCTTCCTCGGCTTCCAGCTCCTCCAGCACCCCCGTCTCTTGGCACTTTTTGCTGTGGGCTTTCGACTTCATATGCTTAGTCAGATTCCCTGCAAAGAAATGAGAACAGACTCAGGCCTGGTGGCAGGGAGAGGACAGAGACGGCTGGGCGCATGGAGGCAACACACAGCTGCCAGGCCACAGCTCCTCAGACCAGTTTCGGGGGCTGGGTGNGGGCCAAGGCACCCTGTGCCCCAGTGTCCGGGGCAGACTATGCAGCCAGAACTCCTGCCGGAGGTAAAACACAGGAGCTGGAGTGGGGAGGGCATGCGGCTGGGAGGGGACGGAGAGTACGGTGAGAACCTGAGATGCTGGTTAAAACACAAACAAAAGAGAAATTAAAAGACTACTTGGGTGCATTTTTTCTTCTTCTGCTTCTGTCTTAAGTTTGAGTCCAGGAGTTGGTGGCACACTCAGATAAGGTAATTTGCAATCTTTCTTATTTATTTATTTATTTATTTATTTATTTATTTATTTATTTATTTATTTATTATTTAATGTGCACTGGTGTTTTGCCTCCCACTCTGTGGGAGGGTGTCAAACCTCTAGAACTAGAGTTACAGACAGTNGTGAGCTGCCATGTGGGTGCTGGAAATTGAACCTAGGTCCTCTGGAAGAGCAGGCAGTGCTTTTAACCACTGANCCATCTTTCCAGTCCCAATAATGTGCAATCTTAAATGCTGGAATGACATGGGGTTCTTATTACTAACTCAGGAGGTGGGGACTGAGAAGTCCTGGCTGAGTATACTTCTAGGTCACTCAGAAGGCCAAACCTTAGGGTCTAGGCAGGGGAACCAGAGTGAGGTTATTTATAGGAACACTGAGGTATGCAGGCAAGGGCCATGGGTGCCACAGACTCTGGGACCCAGGCTGGGATTTTCTTAGGAAAGTCCCCTTTTTGGNCCCAGGGCACAGTGCAGACAGAGGACCAGCATGTTTTGGGAACAGGCTGACCAAGGCTCTATGAAGCCCTGAGGTGCTGCCCCAGGTTGTAGGCCCAGCCNCTCAGGCTGAAGAGCCAGAGCTGCAACTCCTGGGGCTGGGGCAACAGCAATAGCAACAGTGCCAGGTTCCCCATTGCGCACACACATCATGGGCTGCGGGGTGATGAGCTTTGTAGATAGTAGGTTCTGGGAGGAGAGACCAAGCTCCCTGTCCTGTCCCCAGAGAACACAGACAGACACCGTGTGAAGTTCCTCTGGGTTGTGCCCTGAGGGTTGTTGTATTTCCATGTGGCTGGTCACATAGCATGTCAGCAGCTCCTGAGTCAGGTACAGTGTCTCACAGGTCTGAAGTTGCCAAGTTTGAATGGATGGATGGAAAGGGTGTGGAATTGGAAGATGAAGTCTCTAGAAATGAGTGCACAGAGGGACTAGGGGATGGATGAATGGATGGCTGACTGGAGGAATATGGGGAGAAAGAAGAGGAGCATAATGACGAATGGATGGGACACTGGATGGACAGATGAGCAGATGATGGACAGATGGAGTAGATGAGTGTTATGAGGAAACAGAAATGGAAGAATGGGTGGAAGTTGGTCCATAAAGAGATGGGAGGATAGACAGCCACATGAAGAGAGGAATGGATNTCCATACACAGAAAGTATGGGAGGCCAGACAGTAGAGTAAAGGGAGGATGGGCAGCTGAATGGGTGCGCAGACAAGACAATCTGTGAGAGGCGACATGAACAGGGACACTNTTAGATGAGTAGACAGGAGAGGGGGCTAATAGGAGGAGAGACGGACAGATGGCTGAACATGGGGAGAGTTCATAGCTGAACCTTCACGGTTCACCATCACTCAGAAGTTTCAGGTTTTGCCGAGACTGCTGGGGAGGCTTAAGCGAGATTCCCCAGGTTGGGTGAATGTGGTGGCCGGGACCAGAGAGGAGTTAGTTCCTTCTCCGCTCTTCACTCTCGTGTCTACCCTGCCCAGCTGGGGCCTTCCTCCTGCGCCTGGACAGAGACCTCCCAATTCAGTCTCATGCCCTTCATGCTCACTGTCTGAATAGAGCAGGCAGGAGGTAAGACAAGACAGCTGTGGACCAGAGACTCCAACTGTCCTGAGGTTCCAGTCCTTGGGTCCGTCCTCTGAGTACCCTAGGTCATAGAGGACATGAGCGCTGCTCACACTGATGTCATTTGTCATAGACATTTTGCCTGGAAAGTTTCGATTTCCATTAGGTGCAGGGAGTAGTGTTCATAGTCTCCCAAGAAAGGTACCCCAGAAGCAAAGTGGTGGGTGGAACGTCACAGACCATGTCATTCAACCCCACTAGGCTCACTCCCTCCGTCTCTACCCTAACTCTGGGCTCAGGTGCCAATGACATCATTGGGCAAGATTCCTGGCTGTCCTGGGTGCTGGCAGGGCTCCTGTAAACTAGCACAGTGAAGCAATTGGCCTAGAGCCACAGTGTTGGCTAGTGTCAAGCCCTGGCTAGACTCAGGGCTTGACACCCTCTGATCTGGCTGGTCTTGAAGTAGAAGAACGGATGGAGGTGGTTTTGTAGCTGGATGGCCTGGTGGGTGGGGTAGGGTGGATCTGGGCTCTGTGCTGCTAGCTATGTGACTTTGAAAAAGCCTTTTTTCAATGTTCCTCACCTTGTGAAGCCCTAGTTTCTGTAGCTGTAAAGTGATATCCACCTTGTGGGAACACTAGGAAGATCTTAAGACAAAGCATGTGGGAGTGGGGTATGGCTGGCNCAGAGCAGAACCACCTCCCATGACAATCTCTTTTATTTAATGTTGGGCCAGGGATGCAACCCAAGGCCTTGTGAATGGTAGACAATCATTCCACCAGCGAGCTATGTCTCTGTAGGACTCTGCCAGGCACTACGCTGGGTGAGGAGAAGGCCGGTGATCCCAGGATGCTCTTGCCCTTCAGTCAGGACCACAGAGGCTCTCAGAAGAGGTGGGAGGGAGTCCACACTCCAAAGGCCCGTTTCTCCTCTGTCAATATCCTGCAGAGGCTGTAAGGAGGAGGCTCGCCCAACCAAGGTTTTCTCAGTCAACCCGGGCCCCATGGACAGCCCCGCCTGGCATCTTGGAGTGGAGGATGGGTGAGTGGTTGGGAGAGCAGACTGTCTGGAAGAGGAGCTGATGCCAGTAAGAACAGAAGACAATCACCTTGTCCCTTGGGCTGAACAAGGGCCTGCCCACAGCTGCTGTTTCTGTCCCCTAGGCGATCTGTGCAAGGGCCGGTTCAAAACTCAGCCACCTGGTGGCCTCTAGTAAGAATCTAAACAGAGGAAAGGGACCCTCCTGGGACTAGCCTGCTACCTCCTCCTGCCCCACCCACCGAGACCCTCCTCAAGCAGTTCCCAGAGGCCAAACTGCCACTTCAGTGTGTGACAGACACAAAGACAAGACACAAACAGGAAGACAGAGACAGACAGGAAGGGTCTCCTGGCTCAGACGCAGCCAGATGATGCAGACAAGAGTGTGAGGTCTGCCAGGCCCAGCCTCGGTACCCATATATCCTGGCTGGAGCCACAACTCAAGAGCCAGACCTAGCTAAGAGGCAGGCAGACAGACAGATCCTGAGAAGAGAGGAGGGGCTCATATCATCAGAACTGACAGTGCACAGCTTCAGAGACACGGCTCCACAGAAAGCCGTGTGCTCCTGCCTCCTGCCCTCCTGTCACATCTAAGGGAAACTTCTCTCTAGTCTCATCTATTGTCACCACTGCCCTGCTCTGTGCTGGACATGAAGTGTGAGAGTCTACGCTCAGATTCACTTCTCCTGTCCCCGGCTCAGAGTTCCAGGCGAGGAGGAACTTAACTTGCTCCTGATCATTGGCCAAGAGCAAAACCCAGTCTCCCTGAAGGATTCTCTGTATCTCTGGTAACATGAGGGCCACGGCCCTCAGNCTCTGCCATCAGGACTCTCTGGATCTCTGGGGTGGCTCGAAGACCAAGAGACCCCAGGAAAGGTCCCAGAGGCCAAACTGTAGGTGGCTGGGTGTGGCTTCCCAGGAAAGTACCTCCTACACAGTGGAGAGTCCTTAAGGGCTCAAGCCATTCCCAGAGCTTCCAGAATGAGTGAGNCCGAGGGACTAAGTAGGAGCTACTCAGGGGACTGGGTACATGGTGGGCATCCCAAGTGGGAGGCTTCCTCGTGGCTCTTCATGCTGAGGACAGAACAGTGCAATTCCTTAGACACATCTGGAAGGGGAACTGCATTTGTCGGCCACTTAGAGGTTGCCTCAATGGAGGGAGGAGGATGAGGGCATTGTGTCCTTGGGATGGCGGCTGCAGCATTTGTGGTCTCTTCTGGCCCAATCAAGAAGTTCTCCACATTCTAAGTTAAAGACTTCCTTGTCGGTGATTCACATCTCGCTTCCACAAAACCCCAGAAGAAGCAGGACCAGAGGTGTGGGACAGAGGGTCCGCACATGCTAAACTGGGATACTTTGAGTCTGGCAGGGCTCCTGCCTAATTGTTTTCTCAGCACCCTTTGAGACACTGTTTCTGAGATGCTAAGAAAGAGGACCCAGAAAAGGAAGTGGAAGGGTATCGTCTCTGTCCAACTCCAAACCTCGATGGGAAGCTGTGAGCTCAGCTCAGAGACGATAGTGAGAAGACCGAGGAGGGCATGGGTCAGCTAATGGTTAAGAAATGAGAAGTGGAAGCTGCCAGAAAGGAGTCCACTGAGTCAGGGAATGTGACGAATAACCCCTGACCTAGTACGGCAAGAGCAGAAGGCATCAGGAAGCTAGAGGGCTCAGCTCCCTCCTGTCCATAGCTGCTGCTCTGCCTCTTGTGTCTCAGAAGAAAAGACAAGCTGAAAGCCANAGTCTCTGGAGCCCTCTGTGGCTCCTCCTCTAATGAACTCAGAAGAGAAGACAGGGTCCTCATGTCCAAACACAGGAGTCTGCAAAGTGCAAGAGGCAAAACCCACCAAGGGTGCTAAACACCCCAGCTTCCTTGCAAGGCTNGCTGNCTTTCTCTGCGAGCAAGCTATAGGACCCCTATAGGGATGTGCCCTGTCTAAGAAACTTATGAACCATGCTTGTTCCTCCAGGGCCTAGAGCCTGCAGCAGGCCCAGGCCACCATCACCCATCATAGTTCTCTGAGATGCATGCCCTCAACAACCAGTCCGTTCTTCTCATAGATGGTGGCCAGACCCCATCCTGACTCTGATGNGGGGCATGGCTGGAAGCTGAAGTGATAGGCCCTCAGGATGGGGGTGGGGGTAGGTTGCAGCTGGGCCCTATGCTGGATGCTGCAGAGAAGGCAGGTGGATCAGAGAATGCTAGGTGTGGTGAGAAGTGGAGAAAGGTGAACATGCAAGTATGTCGTGTGGCTCCAAGTGGGATGGATCGCCAATGTAAGAGTGACTGTGACAAGTGTGCATGCCAGAGGTCATCAGATCCATGGAAGGCATGCAAAGGAAGGGTGATGATCTATAGAGAACCACAAAGCGTGGGCTAGATGCTGCAGAGGATGGGCAGGAGCTTGTGTGCAGGGTCCAGGTCTTGACTGTGGCAGCTGTGGGCATCACTGACCAGTCTAGAGCCACTGCTGTGCCGTGGGTACCAAGTAGAGTGGGAGCTCTGGATGTGGGGGTATTTCAGGCCCCCAGGCAGAGGGCTCTGTGCTGAGGCTCCCCCAAGGGGGATCCCTGCCATGGGCAGGGCAGTGCCCCAGCTGACTGTCTCTTACCTTTGGTTTTAAAAGCAAAGTGACAGTGCTTGCACACATAGGGCCGGACGTCAGTGTGGGTGCGGATGTGTTTCTTCAGCATGCTGGGTTTCTTGCAGCGAATTCCACATTCCTCACAAACATATTTCCCTCGGCCGCGGCCTCGAACATATATATACTCTTCATTTGATTTGTACCTGTGAGCAACAGGTGTCATGTAAAGGAGAAAAACAAAAAAGGGGAAGAGGCAGGGTCCCACCTCAGAAGACGAGTGTGTTCCCTAGCTGCATCCAGCCAGGTTTAGACACTGGGAGAGGAGGATGAGGAACAGAGGACTACAGAGCTGAAAGGGGCTCGGTTGCCCCGAGGATCCACCATGGACCCCTGCAGCCCAGTGTCAGATAGGTGAGATGGTGTCTTCCCTTTCCCCAGAGCCACAGGCACCAATTTTTCCTGGCAAGAAAGGAAAGGATGCTAAAGTTGCAGATTCCCCGCTGGCTGCCTTCCCACAGCCAGCTGCTGCAATGGCTCTGCCACAGAGAACAGCCACTGGAGGCCACCAGAGCCACACAGAGAGAAAAACTCATAAAGTAACAGCTGCTGCTATTCATCAAGCCCTTCGCCCGAATTAAGTCACCATCGCCTCACAAGGAAGAGCTAAACAGGTTCAGCGAGGGTGAGATACCCACCCGAGTACCTAGTCAGAAAGGCTGAACCAGAATCTGTACGTTCCCACACCAAGCTGTTCATCTCCCCACAAGGGGCAACAAAGGAGAAGGCAGCTGATCAGGNAGCCCCCCAGACACTTTTATGAGGGAGGTACAGGGGCCAGCACTGTTTTCCTGGGTGCATACTGTGAGCCAGGGTCCCTGAGCCCTTTCTCATCCCATTTTGGCTAAGCTGCACGTTACATGAGACCTAGATTATTCTCAGCAGGTCAGGGAGGTCACCAGCTCTCAGCCTCTNGAGCAAGCAGCCCACTTGCNCAGGCTGCAGATGCCTCAGATCCGAAGTCAGAATGCTATTTCCTCACTGAGAAAGATGCCCACAAGTGCCACAGAGACAGCCAGGTGGCCAGCTTTGTGGTCTAAAGCTGTCTGTGTGCATACATTCGGGTGAGGCGGAGAAGCTGTGAGGAACAGCAGGAGGGACAGGTCTGGAAGACNCAGGAGGTAAGCTCCTGACTCAGAAGCCATGGACCACTATAAGACACTGACAGGAGGGGACATGTCTCCTCAATGTCCCCAACAAGAATTGCCCATCATCTGCTCTCCCTGGAGAGGGGCACATGGATGAAGAGAGATGACAGAAACTAAGACCCCAGACTGCTCAACTGGTAGCTCAGGGCTAAGAGATGTGACAAGGATGGGCTTGGGAGAGGGCCTCTTAATANGGAGCTACAGGCAGCAGTGGGAAGTTCGTCTCACATTCCATGCCTACACACCCACAGCCACACACTCCTCACACACCCACAACCACACACTCCTCACACACCCACAGCCACACACTCCTCACACACCTACAGACACACTCATACCTCACAAAACAACCACACACTCCTCACACACCCACAGACACACATCTCACAGAACAACCACACATTCTTCACACACCCACAGACACACTCACATCTCACAGAACAACCATACACTCCTCACACACCCACAGACACACTCACATCTCACAGAACAACCATACACTCCTCACACATCCACAGACACACTCACACCTCACACCCACAGCCACACACTCCCAAACACCCATAGTCACCTTCACACCCTTACAGCCAGAATCACATACTGCTCACCCGTAGTCACACTCACACCCTCATACCCACAATCACACATCCCAAGTACCCACATTCACTCACAGTCACAATACGTTACCCTCAGTGACCCTTACACCCTCACACCAACAGCCACACACCCTTCACCTTGTCACCCTTACACTCTCATACCCACAGTCACACACTATTCAAGTACACTCACACCTCTACTCTCACACCCCCACAATCACACTCCACATATAGATCCTGTGTTCAAAAGAAAGAACAGCGGGCTGTGGGGGGGCAGTGACAGGGAACACCAAGAACACCCTATGTACAATACAGGGCTGGCCTTCTAAGGGACAGCACTTTACTGTCACTCTCATCTTTCCCTTGTGTCCCTGGGACCCAGTCTTCAGGGGAATCAAGTTGAGACAGTCACCTTTCCCAGGGGTGAGGATGACTTTGTGCTGTAGGCTCTCTGTCACCTGCCACCAACCTCCAGTTGACTCTTCTCAGTGGCTCGTGATACACTCACCTCTAACCACCTTCCACATCACACCGCTGCTCCCCACATAGCCCTACAGCCATTCCGGCCTCCTCCTGTGTGAGTTTTATTCTGCTCATGGCAACTCAGATGTGGCCCTAAGTGTCAGTCNGTCTCAGCCACTGGTCCCTTCANGTCTTCTTCCATATCACATTAAAGAATACAGTCTTTGTAGAGAGAAGTTTTCAAAGGAGATTCTTACACCACCTGGTCATGTACTATAGAAGTTGGGTGCCATCTACTGGGCAGCACGTGGGGAGAGCCAGGGCTAGGAGTGGTGGGGAAGGATGGCAAGAGGCAGAGGGGAGGATTCTTAGCAAGGACAAAGGAAGGGATGTTAAGGTGTTAGCGAGAAGAAAGGAGACAGGGAGGTGGTACAGGCTGCACCACCACTGGCCAGCTGAAAGAGTCCAGACCTGCTTGAAGTTATGTTACAGATAAACAAAATCTCAACAAGAGGCAACCATTCCGTGCTATGGGGACGGTGTAGACGTATTTCCTGTAGACAGGAAATACAGGGTATTCTGGGTGTGGGCTCTANAGTCTTTGGCGGTGTCTCTATAGAGGAGGGGTCAGAATGAGGGATAAACAGATATCTGAAGTTTCACTTGCCTTGTTCTTGAGACCATTCACAGGATGGGAGTGAGGCAATGAGGGCCTTCATAGTAATTCATTCATTCACCCATCCATTCATTCATTCACCCATTCATTCATTCATCCATTTATTTATTTTTGGAGACAAAGTTTCTCTGTGTAGCCCTGGCTGTCCTGGAACTTACTTTGTAGACCAGGCTGGCCTCAAACTCATAGAGATCTGCCTGTCTCTGCCTCCTGAGTGCTGGAACTAAAGGTGTGTGCCACCACCGCCTGGCAGAGGGCCTTCATTTTAACAAGATACAGGTAAGAAAGATGCGCAGACATATCTAGCACACAGCTGGGACCTATGGATGCAGAATTCTGTAGATTTGTGAAGAGTAGGGTGGCCAGGGAAAAGAATGGAAAGCCACTCANGAATGCTGCCATAGGAAGGGGCCTGGGAGGCCCAGGGGAAGGGTGTGCAGAAACAATGCTGGTTCAAGCTGGCTGCCTCAAGCAGAGCAGGGCCAGAGCAACGAGGGCTGAGGACAGGCTTAAGGTTTGGAAGTCCAGAGAAGATGGTTCAGAAAGGGGCAGGGAAGGCCTGAGGATAGTCACTGAGGGGTTTTGAAGAGGCAATCTTGGTTCCACAGAGATCCCGTGACTTGCCAGTTCTTTGAAGGCTGGGACCATGGCTTGGTTAGCTTTANGGAACTACTTTCTGTCAATGTGGGCCGGTCCTTCCTCTGCCTGAGCCCAGCACCCACCCTATTTAAGTTAGCTCCCTCCTACCAATCACCCATGTTCACTGGAGCGTTCCCAGAGTCTAGCAGGGTACCTGGTACCCACAAGTGCTCAGTAAAGGCTCACAAGTTACAGGTCAGAACAATAGCCAGCGCCTTTGTTCAAGGATGCTAGGGTCAGACTCGGCACTGATTCCCCACACCATGGACCCTTAAACACAGGTTTCATCTAATGCTGAGGGCTCCTGCATCATGCACAAGGTTGAATGAACACTCCTGTGCTTTTTTTTTTTTAGTTTTAAATTAAATTTTCATTTAGCATACAAAGTAATGAGCATCAGCATGGCATTTTCATACTTACTGCACTACACTTTGTTCCCTCTCCCCCATATACCCTGTCCTCCTGTACCTGCTCTGCCTGGTTCCTTTCCTCCGAACAAACAGTGCCCTTTTATGTTTTCTGTCTTAACTATATAGCCCAGGCTAGCCTCAAGCCTTCAGTCCTAACTGTTTATGTTACGAGCACACACTTCCGTGCCCAGAGGCTTCCACTTTCTAATAAGAATGAAAATGAGCATAGGGTAGAGGCCAGAAGGACTTGGGTCTAACCTCTGTCTTTTACTAGAACTTGCTGGGTGACCCTAGGCAGATCACCTCTCCTTCCTCAGGACCAGCCAATCTTCATTCCTTGGGAATATGAAGCCCTCTATACGCTGGATATTATCCACTCTCCTCCCTCCCAGCCCCTAGTCTTTTTACTCTCGTACAGAAAAGGCAACCAAGGCCTAAGAGCTTAACTGACATGGTCAAGATCACCCAGTGATGATCTTCCCCCTCAGCACCCAGCTGCCGTGCAGACCTGCTGCCCACTCTCAGATAGTACTGGACGTAGTTTCCCAGTGCTGCAGACAGGGAAGAATGGCATTGCTGTCCACCCAGCCTTTCCTGAAACTCTAGCTTGGGCTGGAACACCCAGGTATTGGCAGCTGCAGAAAGCCAGGGCTGGAAAGCAGAGAAGCAAAGGGAACCCCAGAACGTGGACCTGCCTTCCAGCTGCTGGCCACCCCCTCCTCTACTGGATGCTTTCCCTTGGAGGCCCGAGACACAGGCTTCCCTTTTAAAAGGGGATGAGTGGCTGGCCNTCTGCTGTTAGGTGACTGCAAGACTGTCTACTGCTGGCACACTTGGTGTAGGTGACTTATGACTCTGGGGACCCAAGTAGCTTCTCCAAACCCTGCTGCCCACCTGTCTATTACAGTCCCAACTAGCCAGAATGTTAGCTCTTAAGGAAAAAGGGACGACTCTAGGAATTTGGAATGTGTTATCTGTCTCAAGACCAGACACTCTTGACTTTCTAAGATTTGGGGTTGAGGCTGTTAAGCCAGGCAGTAGGAGTTCAGCAGAGCAGGCTCAGCTCTGGAGCTCCCAAGCCCAGCTAGGATGGGAAGCAGCCTCTTGTCCTTCAGTCTGGAGCTGGGTAATAATGGGTGGGTGGTGAGTGTGTGTGTGTGTGTGTGTGTGTGTGTGTACAGCTGCCAAGCACTTCCCAGGCAGCTGTTTTCTAGTTCCACTGTAGCTCTGAGCCTGGAGACTCCAAAGCAAAGACAGCTTCCCAGGCAGCCCCTAGCCAGGAGGACTTCATTCCGCTAATCAAAATGGGTGGAGAAACAGTGAAGCTGGCATTGTGCTCAAAGCCACGAGGTAGCTGTGAATGGAGAAGCAAGGACAGGGAGCCAGCTCTGACCTTGCTGCTATGACATATGACACAATAGCTCTCAGACGGGGGTCCCCTCCTGCACTTGGCTGGTGACAATGAACTGCTTGTCTGGACAATCAGTGTGTGTGACACCTTGGGTTGTGGCTCTAGACTCTCTGGAGGGGTTTCTAAGCCCTGAAACTTCCACTAAGCTGGCAGGCATTTGGCACAAAGCCCAGAGGAGGCATANATCCTCCTTCCTCAGGTTCCAGAAGAGGGGTGCGGTGGGAANGAGATGGCATGTCAGGATGAGGTGACCTTCTCATCAGGCTCTGCATATGACAAAGATGCAGCAACCACACTGCACTGTCACAAATCCTGTCCTCCCCACCTCATCAGCCAGGTAGACTGACAGGAGGGAACTATGACCGTGAATCAATGGGCGGTTGGCAGATAAGCTTGCCCACACCATCATAGCTCTGTCAAATGGATGTGTATTTCCTCACACCGCCTATAATAGTTCCAAAGACCAAATGGAGGGGGGGCTGTGCTCATGATCAAGCACAGCAGAGGCAGAGAGGTGCACAGAGAGGGGGTAGGGAGGACTGTGAGAAACAGAAGGCATGGCTCTCTCTGAAGGATCAGGGGCTGCTGCCATCCAGCCAAAGGTGGCATGAAATTGCTGCATCTTGCAGGTTTCCTGAGAAAACTACAAATCCAGAATGAAGAAAAACAACTAAAAATATCAGCGAACTCATATAGCTTTTACTGGGTGCCAACCACTATTTTGAAGAGCTCAGATGTTACCTCATTCAGATCACATGACATGCCAGTGAGCTGTGGGCTCTACCAACTCCCATTTACACCGAGAAGACAAGCTATTGAGTGGTTAATGGAGCTAGAATTTGAACCCAGGTCACTTGTCTACACAGTTCAGGAGCTTAAAGGCCGTGTAATTATGTCTTAAAAAAAACTATGTAAGACAAATAAAATTCAAGGAGACAGAGACCCAACCTAGAGCTAAGCTAGCTCGAGGCAATTTCCCCAAGGCCACACAGCTGAGTAGTTGAAGGTACATCTAACCTTTCAAGCTCATGACTTTTCACTCTGCTGAGCTATGTCATTCTCTTGAATAAGGGGATGGATGCCAGGGCCTCTAGGTTATCTTCTCAAGCAGAGATGCTACCAGGCTACATTGCACTTGTGTTGTTGACGTTTGCACACACCATTCAGGTTTCATCGTAAAGCTCTTGCTTCTCTTCCAGTTCTGGATATATTAAAGGCTTTTCAGTTCCCTGATTTTCTTATGACCGTTTGGAAAGTCTGGTAACTTGGGTACAATACACTGAGCAAGAAGATAGACTGGAGACGTGCACACTGGGTGTCTGGGGAGTCGAAGGCAGCCTTTGTCTGTGAAGTTCAGGGCCAGTGCCCAGCAGTCGGCATGCTTAGGGAGCTGCAGCCACAGTGAACTGGTTGACCCCAGAGAAGCTCTAAAAGGAGGGGAGGAGCAGGTGTCTGTTAAAGCTGAGAGCCCTGTGTCTGGTAAAACTATTCAGCTGCCAACACAGCCCTTGATGAGGTTTTAAAGGTTTGAGANGGGGGTGGCTGGGCTCTGGGGCCAGTGGGGTGTTCACATCAGATCTGGAAACATCTCAGGTTCCTCTCTGATCAGGATTCTGGAGAAGTGACAGCATGTCTTGATGTCCTCCCAGGTGGGGGTTACTGAATGTGCCAACTGGCCTTAGACCTGTTGGGCTGGGACTTCCACACCGGTACAGAGCCCACCAGCCATCAGGGGACTCTATTCTGTACACCTAAGTTAGCTTTCCATAGAGTGTCAGCAGTCCTAGCCTGAGCCTGGGGCTGGTGAAAAGCCACAGGACTCTGACCTTGATTTCAAGGTATCTACAAGGTCACAAAACAAAATAGTATAGAAATATCACTGCAGACAGGACCAAAGGGCCAGACCTGGCCGAGAGGCAGCTGACCATGGGTCTCAGGTGCTTTCAATCAAGAATGCTACTCATCATGTCTGGGTCCATGGTCCTATAGCAGCCAGGGTCTGGGTTGACATCTGTGGCTCCTGTTGCCACCAAGGGCCATATGGATGCCCAGGGTCAGGTCAGCCACCTGAGTCCATATTGGTGTCCAAGGGCCATGCTGCAGCCAGGGCCATACAGATGTGAGTGACCTATGCTGCTACCTAATGCCATGGTGACATTTGGGCTGGAGCTGCAGTTGAGGGCCATGTCTAGGTCCATGGCCCTACCGCAGTCAGGGTCTGGGTTGATGTCCGTGGCTCTTGTTACCATTGAAGGCCATGCAGATGCCTGAGGTCTGGGGCCATGTTAATGTCTGAGGACCACGCTGCTACTGGGGCCTTGCTGAAATGAGAGGCCTGCACTGCCACCTGGGCAATGGTGACATCCAGACTTGGTTGTTGCTGTGGACCATGTCTAGGTCAATGGTNCTATAGCAAGTGGGGTCTATGTTGAAGTCTGGGCCCTTGTTGCCAGCAAAGGTCACACAGAAGTCTGGGGTTGGAGCCACAACTAGTGACCTTGTTGGTGTCTGGGGGCCATGCTCTCACCTGAGCCATCCTGAGCTGAGCGGCCTGTGTTTCCATTCAGAGCTAGAATGCTGTCTGGCCCTGAGCTGCTGCCAAGGGCCATGTCTGGGTCCATGGTCCTGCTGCAGCTGGGGTCTGTGCTGATGTCTGCGGCCCGTGTCACCTCAGGGGGCCCTAGGATCCATAAGTGATGAAATCAGAGGGCCATGCTAAGCCAGTCCTGTTGGCATAGGCGTAGGGGGACTGCCACAGTGGCCCAGACTGACGAGTTCAGCTACCACCCAGGCCCACAGCTGGGCCTTGGGTTGGCACTACCAATCTACCCCATCTAGGACCTGCTGGAGCTTGTGAAAGGACTGGTCCTGTGGAATGATACCCACAGGATCTCCATAACTCGGGGTGGCAGTGGGGCAGGGGGAGATATCCAAGAGGAGTTTCAGTGAGGATCCAGTGATGATGGATCCAGAAACCAGAGGTCTTTAACCAAACCAATGACTCATTACAATGAACATTTGCAAGTAAAGCTGATTAGACAAAAGAGTATTCCGTGTGACACACTGCAGCTCCCAACACCACCAGGATGCATGAAGAGGTGCTGGAGAGGAGGAAAAGGTGGAGAAGCAAAGAGGGTTTTTGTTTTTGTTTGCTTGTTTTGGTTTTATTTTTTTTTAATTTTCTTTTGGGGGGCACTGCAGGGGTGAGGGGAGGATATAGGGGGGACTGGGAGGTAAGCAGAATTAGGGTGCATGATGTGAAATTCCCAAAGAATCAATAAAGAAATTATGTTAAATTAAAAAAAAGAATGCCACTCACGAGCATCTCCGAAGGTGAGTGGGGATAACCCGTAAGACTTGTGACCCGTGGGCACAGCATGGAAGGCCTGGCAGTAGGCCAACCTGGAGGCCAGGGAGCTATGGGTTTTCAGAGGGTTGTGGGGACTTTGACTCCCCTCTCCATGGGGCTTGGCATCTCTTTGTCTCCTCAGTTATGTATTTTCAAGCAAACCAGACCCCATTTTTGGAACCCCTTTCCCCAGACGCCTCATTTCAGGGAGTGCTACCTTCNCAAGGCTCTTGTGCAGGAAGAGGCATCCTATTGAAGGGCTTGTGGGCNTCTTGGATCTTCACAGAGAACTAACTCCTCCACATGGTGACTGGGGTTCAAGTGTCTTTTCTTGCAGGCTCCCTCTGAGCCCNGTCTCCAGTATTGAGCTCTGTGGTTCTCAGAGCTCAGGCCGCTCATTGGCAACAGGGGCTGGAGAGGCCCTACATGTCCCATCATAACTAACAGACAGCTCATCCAAACCTCCAGGCCACCATCACTGTACGATGAGAAACAGAGGCTCACAAAGAGCCCAGCATTGAGGAGGACCACAAAGCTAACAATGGCCGAGTAGGAACTCACTGGCAGGTCCTCAAACTCCAAGCCCAAGCCTTACCCCACCTCTTTCAATTACAACCTGGAAAAGTGACCTTTGCAGAAAGAATACCACCTGGTGAGTCTCCAGATCCAGGGCCCACGGCCTGAGACCTCATGCCCTTGTTTCNAAAGACGGGAAAGGTGAGGGTTGCCTGTGAGTCACGACAGAAAATTCAGATACCCATGCTTAACCCTGCCTCCAGACATCCCATCTGTCTCCAGAGCCTTGGCTGATTTGTTCCCATTGTCTGTGGCTCACACAATTACAGAAAACGTTGGATTTTCCCTCCCTTTGAAGGGTTTGTCCACACAAGGCCATACATTCTCTGGCTGAGCTGGCGAAAGACCCTGTGGGTCTGGATGAGTGGGAATCAAGCTGGTGGAAGGAAGGAATAAGGAAATGGAGGAAGGGCCACTTGTACTGAGCACTCCTGTGTGCCAGGAAGTATTGAGACAGCTTCAGCATCAACTCTGGCTGTTTCTGACGGCCATAAGCACTGGCACTCTCCTATGTGCCCTTCTGAACCTTGGAAGGTTAGAATGGTGCCTCCACACAGATACAGGAACAGATGACACCAAGGCCTTCACTGAAGAATTCTTTGGAAGGAAGTGGCACAGCTAATTTTTTTTTTTTTATAAATCAGCCTACTAGCTGTCATTTATTAAAGATGGGGATATATTAGTGATTTTTGTCAATGTGACCAAATATCTGACAAGAATTGATGTCAAGAGGAAGGACAGTGGAAACAGCCTATCATGGAAGGGCTGCTCATGTTGTCTGTGCAGTCAGAGCAGAGAGAAATGAATGCTGGAACCCCTCAGCTTTGTCCCTGCCCCTTTTCAGTCAGAGCTCCTGGCCCATGGGATGCTACCACCCATGTTTATGTGGGTTTTCCCTCTTTAGTCAGACACCCCTGGAGACACCCTCATCAACACATCCTGAAGTGTGCCTCCTGGGTGATTCCAAGTCCAGTGAAGTGGTAATGAACACGAACATCCTCATGGGAAAACATCCCCTCCTTCTGTCTCTTCCTCCCTCCTTCTCTCCCCTCCCCCCCTNGTATCAGTATACTAATCCTGTGATTTCACCTGGAGAATGAGAGAGAAAACCGGCAATACAACTTTAGGAACTGCAAGGAAATGAGTGGATCAAAAGATTTGGCCAACCCAAGAAGTCACCAGAGGGGAAAGCATAGAACCAACCCAACTTAAATTACAGGAAGAGAGGACAGAGGACCATCTTCCCTTCTGCCTGTCACCACCACAGAGACGTCCTTTCTCACCCTGCTTCTGCACTCCATTCCTCTCCCCCCAATATCATTTATTTCTGTCAACCATCTTTAGCTGTTGACACAACCCCACCTACACACACACACACCCACACCCACACACCCATAAGGATTCAAACAAACACGAAGGTCCTGCTCAGCCTCACAGCCCCTCCAGCAGCCACCCCTCCCCCATCCTGGCGGCCTCCTCCTTTTACTCATCCTTTTAGGACAGGGCTTACATACACTGCCTCCACTCCTCACTTCAGCCTGGGCCACAGGGAGTCCATCACCATGGAAACAGCTCCCATCACAGCCACTAGTGTCCACCACAGGCCTCTATCTAGCAGATAGTTCCCTGTCCCCACCTCCCTGGGCCTCTAGGTAGTGTACTAGTTAGCTGAACCCTCCCTCCATGGAGGGCTTGTAGGACTCCATTTGGCTTTGGGAACCCGGCCTCTCTTGTCACCTTTCTCAGACTCTCCTTCCAATGCCAACGCATCCAGGCCCCTTCTGGATGTTCTCTCCTGGTCTGTTTTCTCTGTCTCCCTAGGTAACTCTATCTAGTCAGAGCCTCAGATTTCATCTGCACACTGACAAGTCCCACGTGTCTATTTCCAGCCCAGGCCTGTCCTTTGAGAGCCAGGCTAAAGTACCAATTGCCGATGCCTTCCCGAATATCCTCTTGTGGATGAAGGACTGTGCTCTCAAATTTACATGCTCCCCACTGTCCTCAGGGTCAGATCTCGTCTCTCCTAATTTGGTTCTTGTGTTCACTTCTGCCCTGCCATGTGCCCAGAAGTTATTGGGGCCACACTCCAGATAACCACACTTCGTTTCAACCATCCTTGTTGTCTTGGCAGGAGTCCCATGGCTCCCACCCCACTGTCCTTGCCGTTGCTGTCACAACTGGCCTCTGGAAGACCTAACATTATCCTCTAAGATCTAATGGTCACTTTAGATNAAATGTTCCGTTAGACTCTCAGTATCTCATGGTCTTCACTGCCTCAATAACCATTAGTTTACTCCAAAACCCGTGTCACATTCCCCAGGAGAGATAGAATGATCAGAGATGAGGACATCAAGAAAAATGGGACAAAGCTAGCATGGCCTGAGTGAAGGTTCAGATACCTCACTCTCCAGCCCCCAGTGAGGAGGAGGGAGGGGTCAGCTGTGCCCACTGCTGAAGGTCAGAAAAGACTGGGAGTGAACCTTAACCTCTGCAAGGTGCAGGTAGGTCACTGTTGACCTTGACAAAGCAGCTGTCAAGGTAGGAGAGGCCCCAGGCCCTGGAATGGGGCTGGGTAGAAAGGGAAAGGAGAAGTGGTCCAGAGTCAACGGCTCTGGAAGGCTATTTTTTTTTTAAGATTTTTGTTTTATATGTATGACGTTTTGCCTGCATGTATGTACATACATCATCGGCATGCCTGGTACCCACAGAGGCCAGAAGAGGGCATCAGATACCCTGGAGCTGGAGTTTTTGATACTAGATGGTTGTGAGCCACCATGTGGGTACTGGGAACCAAATCCATGTCCTCTGGAAGAACAGCAGGTGCTCTAAACTGCTGAGCCATCTCTCCAGCCCCAATTTACTTACTTATTTTTATTTTGTACACACACATATATATATGTGTGTATATATATATATATATATATATATATATATATGGGCATGTGCATGCCTGGTGCCTGAAGAGGCCAGAAGACAGGCATTGGATCCCCTGGAACTTACAGGCCATTGTTAGCCACCATGTGGAAACTGAACCCAGCATCGAGTGCTCTTAACTGCTGAGCCATCTCTCCAGTCCCACTCTGGGAGGTTTATTTTTATTTATTTATTTTTAAACAAGTAGTAAAGCCTAGCTATCTGAGGAATGATTCTGTAGTAGAAACAAACTTGGGTGTACTTATATGAACAAAGTGAGGGGCTGGCGGGTTNAGAGGGATGNGGCGGGAGCTCTCTTTGGGAACAAAATGTTCTTGCCTCAGCACAGCATCTGGGTCCTTCTGTGAGCCTCCCTACTCTACCCTTAGGAAGTACGGAGCTCAGCTCACAGCCAGACTGGGATATATCTTTCCTGTGTGCCAGTTCCAAGCTGAGGCTGGCTGTTCCCTTCTCATGGCCAGCTCTCTGAGGGCCTCCCCTAANGGAGCTGGCCTCCCTGAACCTCACTAGCTCCATGCATCACTTCCTCAGACCTCAGCACACACAGCCAACCTGGTCAGGGCATGGACAGCCACTGCTGTCAGCCAGGTTCTTCCTATCCATTCCAGGAGCTTCTTCTATGCCAGCCACAGGGCTGAGTTCCCAGCTTCCCTTGCAGCAAAGACACTTGAGTTAGAACAATGCAGTCATTACACTCAGGGAACAATATAACTCTGTGTGTGCAAACACTGCTTCACAGAAGGAGCCCTTCCACAACATCAAGGCAAATGCAGGGTGCTGGGTGTAATCCAGCGCAGTGCCCATGGGTATTCCCAGCACCATGCCTCCTGCCTGCTGCCATGATGGTCATGGCTCACCCTCTGAAACTGTAAACAAGTCCCCAATTCAAGGCTTTATTTTATAAATTGCCTTGGTCATGGTCTCTTTACAGCATTAGAGAAGTAATTAAGACACTGTGTGTGGGAAGCATGAGGCTTGCTTGGCTGTGCTGAGTTTGAGGAGCTGTGGGTCTCACAGGGGACATGCCAGGGGCATCCAAAGCAAAAGACAGGAGCTTAGGAGTGAGGGCCCAGCTGTGGAGCTTAGGAGTGAGGGCCCAGCTGTGGCCCTAGATGCTGCAGCAACAGTGGTGAGAGAGCTGAAGCCAAAAGGTTGGATGATGTCAACAAGGGAGACAGTCTTGGCAAGAATGAGTCTCAGTGGTCACCTAGAGAGCTCTGACCAGCCTACCTCGTATATAAGCCATGTGTCACACTGCCCTGTCCACACCACCCAGCCTGGCCCTGCAGCTCTGGGAAGCCCTCTGTGGCTGATGTACACAGCTCAGCTCTACAGCTTCCTACCTCAGCAACAGGCTTTGTATTGCTGCCTCAGTCTGGTCCACAAGTACCTTAGATACTGGATGACAGTTTGATACTAATTGGGTCACTATAACTTCTAGTCCAAAACACCCACAAGGCGTGGATTAAGACTATCCTCCATGAGGGATTGACTAATTGATCTACTGCCAGACTGAGAGTAGAGAAAAAGGGGGAGGGGAATGAGGCTGGTGATCCAAAGACTTGAGGAAACCACACACACACAGAACCTGTCTTTTGGCACTTGGCTTATTAGCTTATTATGTCAACAGGCTCATTTTGTACCTGCATGGAGGCCATGGAAAAAACTAACCAGTGGCAGGTGCATGGAAAACAGATTAGAATTCCACCAGTGCTATCGACTGAATGTTTTAGTTTTCCCAGGCACAGATATGACTGAGATTGTCCAACTCCCAAGGTCTGAGACTACACAACTCTCTGTAGTCAGTGGATGAGAGCCCAGAAGCCAGGAGGGTGCATTAGCAGCCAGCACACAGTGCACTGTTCTGCCTTCCTTCCTCTCTGGACCTTTGCTGGACTCAGTGAGTAGGCCTCATTGCAGACCCTTCTCCAGTATGTATTGCAGTGAAACAATTCGTTGCAAGTGTTAAGAAAAGAGAAAAAAAGAAAGCACCAAGGCCAAGAAAAAACTTTAGTGTGAACAGATGATGGGCCTTAAGGATGTGTTCAGGATCCTATGATAGGTCACCCTTGGTGACAGGTGAGACTCTGTCAGTCCTGGTCCCATCCATGAGATGCTGGAGGTATCCTAAGATANATCTCCTTTTCCACATTAGCAAATACTCCTAGTGGGTAACACCTACCCTGTAAAAGAAGAGGGTTCACCAGAAGCAGGGATAGGAGGCATAGCAGAGCCAGGGTGGGAGGGATGGGGGATGGGAGGCAGCTGAGCTGAGGGTGGAAAGGACCTGATTGTTCATACCATGTGACCAGCTGGAGGAGTGAGGATGACATTTCCCCCAGTCAAGAGCAGAGTGAGGTGCCTCGGACAGAGACCAAGATCCAGACACAGGTGAGGGACCCATCAGTGTCCATGTGATGAGTTTGTGAGAGGCACATCCTTCCTTGGCCTCATGGGGCTTATGACATTGGCCACAAGCCTGTTGCCACCCTCTTCACAGAAGAGGGGGATGACACTGGAGAGGTGGGGAATGGTACAAGTGGGGCAGAGGTATGTGGGCCTGCTACTTGGAGCAGGGGTGACAGTCTTTGAAAGAGGGAGGCTCTGAAACAGTGGGTGGGGCTAAGTGACACCCTGTATGGGACACAAGAAGGATGACAACATTGACAGGGCTTAGGAAGGGGGTAGGGGATTCGGGTGATGGGTCATCTTTCAGATGGAGGTGGAGGTGTTCATCAAATAGCTGATGGGGATGAAGGCACCTGCCAGCCTTATGTCCAGGGACTCAAGCTTCTTCAGGTATACAGCGGGGGGGGGGTTCAGAACCAGGCCTCCCCTCTGGAGAATGCCTCTTTGTGCACACACAGAATTCCATAAAGGGAAAGGATTCTTGACACCACCAGATACCACATAGCCCCCCAGATCTCAGACAGTTCTGGAACTGGGAAGAAGGCACAGCCACCCAGCCTGGAGTTTGGGACCTGGTGGCATGAGAGCACATAGCCACAAGAGGGCACTCTAACCAAATGGTAGGCACAGAAAGCCTCCATTCCCAAGCGGCAAGAGGGTCAGAGCTCTGAAGCACCTCTGGTCCTGTTAGTGTTAAAGGAGCCACCTTTGGTATTGTGGGTGTGCTTCAGGGGTGTTCACCATCTCCTGACCCTGTCCTTGTCAAAACCACTTCCTGCTCCTGAGAGCCCTTCTAGCCACTACAAAACGCCAAACTGGGAAGCATAGCTGTTTAGTTCTCTATTCCACTTCCCCAGAGACTTCCACACCTGTCACTGTGTGACCCCATGAATCAGTCACTTCAGGTTCTGGAGAACAAGAGTCCCCAGTGATGGCCCATGTTGTCGGAGGCTCATGGAAATTGCTGTCATCAGGACTGTATAGAATTGGTACCATCCTGATTATAACAGGGACACAGACACAGGACCCCAAGACAGACACCACGGCACCTGCTCACAAACACGTGGCCACACAGAACACAAAGTGAACAGAGAACTTCCACAAGTACATCTGAAGCCAGGTGCCCTTTTAGAGCCTGGGGCACACGAGGGTAGGGTACAGTGGGGATGTTTTCCAGACTGGCAAGCTCTGAGGCCTGTAGCTCAGCGGGTTCCCAAAGATGCACACCACAGAAAAAGAGCCAAGGATGAGACTCAAAACACAAACATGACTCCTGGGCCTGCCAGTGGACAGGGTGGGGAATAGTGTGAAGGGTGTGTGCCATGACTCTTTGGCACCATGAGAAATGGGATGTGACCAGGGTGGCCTGGGCATAACAGAGGCAATACACTCTGAAGGAAACAATACTCCAGACTGTAGATGGGTGACTCTTCATCATCTCAATGCTAGACTGAGAACCTGGGCAGGATCTGTGAACACTGGAGAAAGACTTGGCTCCTTCAGATCCCCACCAAGGATTCCCGGTGGCATTTACAAAACAGATGGCCTGGGAGTCCCGCAATGCAGAGAGGCACTGTGGAAACTACAGGCACCAGTAGGCACCACACAGCCAGGAACTACTAGCCACCTCTGTGTGTAGATGGTGGGAGGTCTCCACACAGGAAGCCAGCTGTAAACAAGGCATGAATCTTACCCTCCTTCGAAGATCTTAACCCTCGCCGGCTCTCCTCTCTTGGAAGTGGGAGTACCCTCCTCTGCCTTCCCTGGCTTTTCTTCCTTTTCCACTCTAGCTGGGTCTTTCTGGCTCTCTGGGGAAAGCAGCNACGGGAGGTGCACCTGAAGGCGAGAACAAAACCAAGATTGGTTAACCTTGCATGCTGGGTCAAGTGCAAAACACACCTGCCCACATGGCCTTCTGCTTTTCATCCAGTTCCCCTCCACAGATTCAAGGGCTGGCCACAAGAGATAAAGTCCCCTCCAAGCTGTATTTTGAGCCCCTCTCATGATCCTTTTTCCCCTGAGAGGCACAGGTGGGTCTTTGTGTTCTGCACTGGCCTTGGGGATATGTCTTATTCACCTTTCACCTCAGCACTCAAAACAAGGATCAAAGTGACAAAAATAATGCTGAAGAAATAAGTGAAGGCTTGGCTCTACCTCACAGATTAACTGTGGTGTTCTCACTGTTGGATCAGAAAGCCAAATCAGCTGACTAGGTTAAGGGCCTGGCTGCAGAAAAGCACAGGTCTCCAGCTTCCAGCACAAGTTCGCCCAAACCAGCACCAAAGACCAGGAACCACAGGCCCTTAGGACCCAGAACCAGGCTGAGGGATCAAGGTACCCATTCTCTGTAGAGCAATGGGTCTCAGTGAGACCTGACTCTGTGGGGAGGGCTGATATTGGACTTCTCAGCTTTTTCCAGTGTCCTGAGAATACATGCTCTAAATCTGAGGCAGGGTACACCTTTACATAGGGTGCTGGTGCCCAGCAAAAGGATACCTAGTTGGGAACTAGGAGAAGTGAGTTCCAGTGCCAAACAGATCACAGCTAAGCCAGGTTTCCCAATGCTTAGATAAATGACATTTTCAGAATAGCTAGGGGAAGACAGTAGCTACAAGGTTGACAACTGTCAGCNGAGTGTGCAGAAAAACATGAACTATAGCCAGACACAGTTGGGTGGTGCTGGGGGTGGGAGTGAGCCTCCCATCACTGGAGATATGCAAGTGAAGGAGGGAAGCAGGTTGTAGAAAGGCCTCAGTTCGCAGATCATGCAGTTATGTTAATGTGTGATATGTGTGGACTTTGGGCAGGAAAATTTTGAACAAAATTGACAATTCCAAGGAAATGTCTGCAGGTTTTAGCTCATTTTAGGAAAGCAGCGGCATGAAGAAATATCTGTCAAATGCAGAGACAAAAATCCAACATTCCTTTTGTCTCCTCTGCCTCTGACACCTCTCACCAGGGAAGAGGAGCAGCTCAGACTGTGTTTCAAAGGGTATAGGAGTGAGCTCTGGGTCTGAGTCTGATCTTTGCCATTTACTGTGTGGCCCCATGCAAGTTACTTAGCCTCTCTGAACTTTGATCTCTTTACCTACTGTATCCTAGTTAGGTGTTTTGAGAACAAAAGTAAAGTTTAGTATCTGGCACACAGCAGGCACCCCAAAAGTTCTGAGTATAATTACACTAGCATCTTGGCAATAGCCAGAGTTTATGGTAGTTACAGCCAAAGTGGAAATCCTGTTCAGAGATGTCTGTGGACTGACAAAAATATCAGAGAATAAATTTGGAAAACAGTTTGTGAAGAATATTCAGCTGAACTCAGGGTACCTCTGATGTAACTCTCACCCTCATGATGAAAGCAGAAAGGATGAGCGTTCAGGAAGCCGCAGACACAGGTCTGCTCCCAGGTCTACAATAGGAGTCAGGGTTCCAGTATCTATTCAAAGCACCTGGTTGGAATGTTTGCTTGTGAACATCAAACATCATTAAATTTGCAATTATCTTTCAAAAGTTTCGTTCCTCCAGTAACTAAAAAACAGAATAGATACTCTTTGCAGACAGATAGGCTTGGGTTCAAATTCTGGATTTACTAAATGCTTGCCCCAGGTCCATGACCACTTTCAGCCTCTGACCCCAGGTTCCCTCATCTGTAGAATGGAGGTGACGCTGCTTTACATGGGGAGGTGAGCAGTGACTGGGTGCTAGAGTCCAGCACAGGGCTTGGCACCAAACAAGACTACTGGTTACTCCACAAATTCCAGGTTTGTTTGAATGGGAAAGGTCCCCATATTAGCTGGTGATGCTGTTTGGGAAGGCTGTTAACCTTTAGGAGGTGGACCCTCACTGGAGGATGTGGGTGGCTGTGGGGAGGATCTTGAGGAATTTATATCCTGGCTCTACTTCTTATTCATTCTCTGCTTCCTGAATGTGGAGGCAATGCAACCAGCCAGCTTTCATATGCCTTTCCTGCCATGATGAATTGTATCATTCTGAAACTATAAACCAAAATAAATCTTTTCTCCCTTAAGCTGCCTGTGTAGGAGTATTTTGTCACACTAGGCCAGCACAGGTCATGGCCTAGCCTTGTCTGTGTAAAGTGTTGTGTTCTTATGCAAATTGAAATAGTTGAATTTCAAACTTGTTAAATTAGCTGGGAAACTTTATTGCATAGCTCCTGAAGTAGTNCAGGTCAGAGGCACTGAAGAAACAAATAAGAGCTGCTTTGAGAGCCTACTGCTACTCTGTAGCACAGATGGCTCAAACTGTGTCACTGCCTCCTACAGATGGAGAGGTACACTGCAGTCTAGTTCTATGTGCCATCATAGAGGAAAGGGAGTATTTCAGGAGTGGTTTATATCAAATGTGGAGGATAAAAACAGCAGATACAGATAAAATAAGAAAAGTTGAAAGAGACTAGTAAGACAAAGGAGAACCCCCATGAGAAAGGGCTGGAATAAAGTTCTAAAATTGGCAAAAGCATCCCACCAATAAAACTTCCCAACTATGTCCTTTGGAGAATTGCTCTTTACCTTGCTGAGACTAAACTTTCTATTTTACAGTAGAAGCTTGTGGGAAAGTAGGGAGACTTTCCTGATAATATCATTCCAATTATGTTAGGAACACAAAAGCAAAGAAACCCTATGAACATGTTTCCTAATAAGGTCACAANTCCCAGAGAGAAAAATCTGNGCCCCCACCCCCTGCAAAAGCTGGCTTTAATTCTACAAACTTAGCATGAAAACAATGTGGCTTTAAAAGCTCAACACGAGCTGTGACATTTGATGACTAGAGCAAAGCTGAACTTACCTCTGTCATGCGGGGCTTTCGGGAGCTGGATGGCACCAGCCTTCCTGCCTCAGGATGTGGAGCTGTGGCCATGGTGTACGTCTCTTTGCTCACTTTCTGCTTAGATCTCAGAAGGGACAAAGCAGCTTTAGTGGAAACCCCTGGAAGGTTGGGGTTGTACAAACTTATGCACCAACCAGCGTAAACAGAGGACCTCCTATCTGCATGCTGGATGTGATTTGGCTTAATGTAGTTTAAATAGCACCAACTGACATTAGTGGTCGTGTGGAGGCTGGGGAACTGCAGTACCTTCTTTGAGTCTGTACCTTCTTGCAATTTGGCTGGTTTGGGGGAAGTGTCTGACAGAGTCAGAGAGCTAGGGGGTGCCAGGGGAGGGAGGTCAGGCTGTTCCTTTGGATCTTCTTTCTTTATACTCAGTGGAGGCAGCCCTCTTCGGTGAGCTTTGCTAGATGGTTGAGCATATTCCTTCAAAGTTTCTGAGCCTGGGGCTGTCCCATGGGGCAATGTGGGATGAGAGAGGGGAGAAAGCTCTTTCGGGTCAGATGGATCTGAAGGCAAGCTGGACAGTGCTTCTGCCTCCCTCCTGCTCTGGCCTTGGCTGCCCACATAGGGCTTCTCTGTCCTCTTCCTGTCCTCTGTACTGGTCAGCACCACACTGCAGGTGCTCACCAGCTCCAGTTTTTCATCTGCCTTGGAAGCCTCCTCCTCCTTTACCCTTTTCTGCTGCTGGGTTTCCATGGTAAGTTCAAGACTGCCAGCTGGGGAGAGGACACGCTTGCTTCCACCGGCTGTGGATGAGCACCCCTCCAGGCTTAGGGTACCCTCAGAGGACAGTGATGTGCCTTTCCTCTCAGGCACTCTCAGATACGGTGTCTGGAAACCTCTGCTTTGTTCCTTGCTTATGCTAGATGGTCCAGGCCCAGCCTCATATACATCAGCCACACACACAGCCAGCCCTTTGGAGGAGGGTTCCTCATACTTAGTAAGAGCCATACTTGCTGAGCTGCCTTGAGACTGTGTGACCAAGATCTGAGACAAGGTGGTGTACATGGCACTCCCATAGGATGGCATGTGGGTCTGTATGCGGACAGGAACAACCAGTGACACCATAGCATCTGGACAGGCAGGCAGGGCCAATGCTGGGGCTGATGTGGGAGCTAGGGAGGTAGCTGGGGGAGTCTCAGGGGGCAGCTGGATGTCACTGCTGTATTCTGTGCTGCTGGAGGGGCCAGAAGGTTCTGTTGCCAGAGGGGCCAGGCTGGTTTTGATTGGGGGCAAGTGGCTTTCGATTTCACCAGGATGTCGCAATGCAAACTGGGATTGTGGAGGCAGGAAATATCCAGAGAAGGTTGAGGAGGCAGGGCATGGCATGGGGAGGTAGGAAGGGGTCTGCTGGAAGGGGATATCTGCAGGGTGAGGCAGGAGCTGGGGGAGATGGAGCTGGCTGGGGTGTAGCACAGTAGGCTGCAGAGGAAGTGGTGGAGTTTGGAACAAGGAAGGTGGGACNGGGGGCATAGAGTATGGGGAGGAGAGGAGGCTGGCCATTGCTTGAGTGGGAAAGAACTCAGAGGACTGTTCTTGCTCCTGAGGCAAGAGGTGCTGCAAGGAGAAGAGGGAGACCGGTGGGGGCAACTGGGTGCCAGGAGGTCGGAATACTTGCAGGGCTTCTGTGTAGGGTGGGCTGGACCCCAGTGGGGGCCTGTCCTGTATCTGGCTCTTGCCTTCTGAGGGCCCACCTTGTGTGGTAGTCACGGAGATCTGGGGCACAGAGCTTTTGGTGGGAGGCTTGCTGGCTGAGGGCTCCTCGATGCTCTCTTGTTTGCCCTTGGGGGTAGCCTCCAGCTCTGCTTCTGGAGGTCTGCTGAGGGAGGCCTGTCTCACCAGAAAGCATTTTCTTCTCTCTGGTGGAGCAGCTGGGGGTGGCGGAGCTGCAGGCATTGCTACAGATGGTCCAGTTGGGGACAAGCTGCCATAGTCAAAGGATTTGCTTCGGGTCTCAGTCATGTGTGAGGAATGGGGCACATTGGGGCTCTGCTCTGAAGCTGACCTTCGCATCTCTCGGGCATGTGNGTGGTGGCTGGGGACAGTCAGCATGTGGATGCCCAAGGGTTTGGAGCGTGTGTCTGATGAGGGCCCAGGGGTGTCAGCTTTTCCATGATCCTCCCTGTCAAATGAAGCCGAGCGGCTGGAACCACTCAGAGAGATGCTGCTCTCTTGGCTTGGGCTTCGAGACAGAGGCACGGAGGACTCAAAGCTGGACTCCCCTGAGGACTGTGCCATCTCGGCTAAGCGGAGTCTCTTTTTCTTGGGAGGCAGCTTCTCCGCTGGGAGCTGTGCCAGCGTCTGGCTGCGCTGGGGCCACTGGAATTCCTCTGTCTTCTCGGGCTCCTTTGGGGGTGGCTCGGGCTCTGTGTCTGGCCTGTCTGGCTCTTCTGTCACCAGGATCTCTGGAACCTGAATGTTGGGCTGGCGGACCAACCTCGGCTGCAGGGAGTGAGCTGAGCGTCCATGCGGGGTAGGTGGCGGGGATGAGAACTGGGCCAGGGGCTTGTCTTCTTCTAGGCCGCTGGGCTGCTCCAGTGGGTCCGACTTCTCAAAGGAGCTGGTGTGCTGGATGACAGAAATTTCTTTGGACATCGTTCTCCTCTCCTTCCCTGGTTCTGATCCAGTCCCTGGCTTGGGAGTCCTTGGCTGGAAGCTCGTGGGTCCCTCTAAGGAAGGAACTGATTTGCTTGGTTCTGCTGGTGACTTGGTGGACTCCAAGGGAAGGATACGAGCTGGGTCTGATGGGCCAGGGCTGCCAAAGGCAGGTGGCTCCTCTTCATCCCCAAGGCTCTTTTCCTTCCGTCTTTTTCTCAGTGGAGTGAGTTCCAAGGTGGCTCCTAGTTTATAATGCATCATCTGGGACCAGGGCTCAGACTCAGCCTGAGGCTTTTCCACTTCATGAGCACCTGCAGAGTGGGCTTTTGTGATTTGGAGCTCAGAGCAGTAGTATTTCTTATGAGCTTCATAATTATCTCTCTTTTTGTACCGAGCACCACAGATGGTACATTCATAGCTCATGCCCTTTGTTTTCAACCCCTTCTTGGTCTTTTTGGTAAGGTCGCTTTCCTTGGATTCTGGTTCATCAGAGGGCTTGGACGTGGGGTCTTTGCTGCTTGGTCCTGGCTCCTCGGAACTGTACTCACCTCCCAAAGGTAGTTCAATGGCTGGCTGGCGTTTCAGCATCCGTGGGTGGGAGGTAAACATGGGACTGCTGCGGCTGGGGGCTTCGGGGTCAGCTATGTGGTCGTCGAAGGAGTAGCTCCCACGGAAGGTGTGGTGGGGGGTGCTGATGGTGCAGGCGGCGGAAGGCATCGAGTGGCTTCTCAGGAGAGGCACAGGGTGCGTGGAGCTGGGCGGGTGCTGGAGGCTCAACAGGGATTGTTCCGGCTTTGTCTTCTCCCCATGGGATGATAGTGACTCTCGGTAGAGGCTGGATTTCGGGGACTCCACGCTGCTGCGCCTGGTCAGAGAACTCCTCCTGGGCTTCACACTGTCAATCTCACTGGTGTCCACCACAGCCTCATTGATGGTGATGAGCTTGGTGATGTGTTCAATCACCTGTGTCCGGGGTACAGACAAAGGCACCAAGCTGGGCTTGTCTTCAGCAGACAGGGGCAGTAGGGGCTGGGTGGAGGTGGATGCCAGCATGGAGGTCCGCTGCCCAATCCGCCCACACTTGCCGAAGATGATCTCTGCGTAGGACTTGGCATTGGTGTTAGGGGGGCTGACCTGCTGCTCGGCGCTCTCAGAGCGTGAGAAATACCCAGACTCTGTGCTGCCTTTGCTCCCGGGGCTCAGGAACGTCTGCTCCTCAATCAGCTTCTTCCTCTCACTTAGGCGGAGTGCCAGCTTCTGCTTGATCGTGTGTGTGTCTTCCGGTTTATGGGTCAGGGGGTGCTCCGACGAGGCTTCTGCAAATGGGGTGGGGTCCTCGAGCGATGGTGCAGTGCTTGACTGGGACAGGGAACAGCGTTCCTGGCTGGAACTGTGGCTCCCAGAGCCGTATAAGCCACTCGAGAGCAGGGGGTGCTTAGATTTGGGGAGAACCTCTGTGGGGGGACCTGATGTGGTACCAGTTTCCTCCTCGGAGTCTGTGCTTTCTCCCTCGGTGGGCTCCTCAAACTCTTCCCCAGGGATCCTCTCCATCTCCAGCCCAGGTGGGTACATCTCGCTGCTGGAGCCTGATGCCAGGCCGGCTTTGATACGGTGGGCATGGGACTTCCTGTGCTTATAGAGGTTACTCTTGGTTTTGAAGGAGAAGCCACAGGGGCCACAGGGGTAGGGCCTCTCGCCTGTGTGTGAGCGGATGTGCTTCTGGAGCACACTGGGCTTGGCGCAGGGCCGGCTGCAGTACTGGCAGATATACTTTCCTGGCTTCTGTGGTTTCCTCTCTTTCTTGTGTGCCTCTTCTGTGGGCTTCAGGGAGACCTGCGAGGGACGGGGCACAAAGACCTTAGGGATGCCAGGCAGGTCCTCAGGAGGAAGGATGGAAGCATGGGATGGGAGGAGCTGGCCCTGCGGATGCAGCCCAGGGGCCACAAAGGAGCCTGAAGGTCCAGGTCTCATGGGGTCAACCAGCTGCCACGTGGACCCCTCTAGGAGATGCTCTGGTTTGCCAGGGGACATAAATGCTGGTGTCAGAGGGTGCTGCGGAAACTGCGAGATGTGGACNGAGGCCTCGATGGAGGGCCTCCGGGGAGGCTTCTGCTGCTGGCCGATTTTCTCCTGAGAGCCTTCTCTAAGAACCACCGAGGGGCCTGAGAAAGGCTGCGGGGTTAGGAGCTCCTGGGTGGCACTCTCTGAGGGAGTGCTGGTGCCGCTGCCTGGATACGGGGCGCTAGAAGAAACACTAGTCTGAATGGCTTCTCCTTTGGTCAGCCGCTTCCGGGGACTTCCATCAGCCTTCTTGGTGCACTTGATGCTTTGTTCAGGATCCATGACCTTCACAAGACTTCAGATGCTACTCAGGGAGTTTGGGAGTGGGTCGCATTTATGAATAATCCAAGTGTCCCGAGGTGTTTAGCTTTGGCCACATTGGTCAGGAACTGTTGAAACCAACCCCACGATGGCCTTGGGGGTTGGACTTATTTTTTTCTCCAAGTGTCAGTGGCTGCAAGTAGACTCAGAGCAGGTCCTGGGGTCCACACTGTTCATATTGGTGTGGCATGGCCCTCTACTCTGCAGACAGGAAGCACACTGGCATTTTCTGCCCAAGGGTCTGTCTTGAAAACAGCATGAAAGATGTCAGTATTGCCATTGAGTGGGTTTGATTGGCAGTGACAAGTGGCCCCCACGAGTCCCCTGTGTGCTATGTGAACAGCTGAAGGTTGGAGACATCTGTCCTGTCATCTCTGGTCCTGGCTGGAGAGATGGCACACTGTGATGCTAGGGCAGCTCTGCTCTGGCCTCTTCTCTCCTTGAGTTCTGTATAGATTAACAGCCTCGGAGGAGAAATCACGGTCTTCTATGGGAAAAAAAAATACACACAACAAAGGAAAGAGATTTACTGAGGCTGTCTACAGGTTGGGCAAACAAGGCGCAGGGTTAAAGCTGGCTAAGACTCCCTAAACATTAGCCAGAGACAATTCAAGCAGGATGCAGAACCCCCAGCTCCCTGTGGTCATACTGCATCACTGCCTCCATAGAACCAGTCCTTCAGACTGGTCTTGTGGGGTTACTGGAGGCTAGAGGCCTGGGCCCTCATTCCTGCCCTGCAACCCAGTTCCAGTAAGCCTGGGCCTGCCAAGCCTCTGCTGTGAATCTGGAATAAGGATAACAGCAGGTTCTGCCTGGACTGCTCCTGTGGCCTGCAGCAGAGTACCATGAGGAAATGGACAAAGATGCCTGAGGAAGGAGAGAAATGGTGGTCCTTGTCAAGTGGGAGGAAATGGCCTGCTGGTCTGGGTGGACTTCCCAGGTGTGTGTGCTCTTGAGGCTAGCTGGATGATGGATAGTCCAGCTTCCCTTGGTCCAGAAGCATTCTCAGAGTCCTTCCCTCCAGGGATGAAGTCAGATTTCAGAGCTAGAGGTTACTGTAACTTCATCTCACACACCCTCCTATCTTTCCAGATGAGAAAACTGTTGTCCAGCCAGGGAAGGTAGCTTACCAAAGCCCTGGACTCTTGTTTGTTTGTTTTTTGCTCTTGGTGGTGCTGAGGATCAAGTCTAGGGCTTTGCACATACTAGGTAAGTACCATTGACCACTGAGCCACATCCCACCCCTTGATTTTTTTTTTTTTTGAAATAGGATCTTGCTATGTAGCCCAGGCTGGCCTTGAATTTACAATCCTTCTGCCTCAGCTTCCAGAGTATAAGGATTCATCTGTGCCCAGCAAAGTCTCAGATTCTAAGAGACAATGCCAGCACCTGACCCAGACCTCCAGGGCAGTTTATTCATGGTGCCTTTCTCCTGTGTTGTCCACCTCATTCTCCTGTGAGGATTTCTCTGCTTCTGTCTTCTGTAAGTGTACCCTGCCCCTGGTATCCTGACCCAGGTTCCTTCCATCCTCTGNTAGAGACTTGAAGAACTCACACACTACACTTCCACAGGGGATGAACAATTCAGCAAGGCTCAGCTGCCTGTCAAATGCCAGCGGTCAGAGCCTGGTTTTTGCTATGGAAGGCAGATGACATTTTTTAAGCTAAACATTACACCTTCTAAATTTACTCCTTTTGCTTTTCTGACGTCTTTATTCTGCAAGGAGTTTAAGGTAATTACAATAATCTATAATTAAATAATAACCACAAATAACAAATTGGAACCAAGAAAATATAAACGGGAGCAGTGAGTTAGGGTTGGTAAGGTAAATGACTTCTGCCAAGCCGGTCACAGTGCTTACAGAATTTCTATAGTTCAGCTGTGCATTTTCATATGTGCTTCCTGGCGGTCGTGGAGAAAAGGGAAATGTGATCTAGTATAGAGAGGAAGCCATATAATGAACAATCCAATTTAAAAATGGGCTACAGAGCTAAACAGAGAATTCTCAATGGAAGAAATCTCAAATGGCTGAAAGACATTTAAGGAATTGCTCAACATCCTTAGTCATCAGGGAAATGCAAATCAAAACGACTCTGAGATACCACCTTACACCTGAGAATGGCTATGATCAAAACCACTGAAGACAGCTTATGTTGGAGAGGATGTGGAGCAAGGGGAACACTCCTCCACTGTTGGTGGGAGTGCAAACTTGTACAACCACTGTGGAAATCAGTATGGCGGTTTCTCAGAAAATTGGGAATCAGTTTACCTCAAGACCCAGCTATACCACTTTTGGACATATACCCAAGGAATGCTCAATCATACCNCAAGGACACATGCTCAACTATATTCATAGCAGCATTATTCGTAATAGTCAGAACCTGGAAACAACCTAGATACCCATCAACTGAAGAATGGATTGAGAAAATGTGGCATATATACACAATGGAGTACTACTCATCAGAGAAAAACAATAACATCATGAAATTTGCAGGCAAATGGATGGAACTAGAAAATATCATCCTGAGTGAGGTAACCCAGACTCAGAAAGACAAACATCATGAAATTTGCAGGCAAATGGATGGAACTAGAAAATATCATCCTGAGTGAGGTAACCCAGACTCAAAAAGACAAACATGGTATGTACTCACTCATAAATGGATACTAGATGTAAAGCAAAGGATAACCAGACTATAACCCACAGCTCCAGAGAAGCTAGCTAACAAGGAGGACCCTAAGAGAGAAGCATGGATCTCCCTGGGAATGGGAAATAGATGAGATCCCCGTGAGTAAACTTGGGATGAGGGGTGGGCAATGGAGGGTAGGGGATGGGGNATGAGAACATAAGGGAACAGGATGGTCAAGCTGGAACAGGGATGGAGTGGGAGAGCAATGAAAGGGATACCATGATAAGAGGGAGACATCATGGGGAGAGAGAGAAACCGGGTGCTAGGGAAGTTCCTAGGAATCCCCAGGGAGGACCCCAGCTTAGACTACTAGCAATAGTGGAGAGGGTGCCTGAACTGAACTGGCTTACCCCTGTGATCAGATTGGTGAATACCCTAACTGTCATCATAGAGCTTTTCTCCAATAACTGATGGAAGCAGATGCAGAGATCCACAGCTAAACACCAGGTAGAGCTCTAAGAGTTCAGTTGAAGAGAGAGAAGAGGGATTCTATGAGCAACGGCATCAAGATCATGACCTGCAGAGATGACCAAACCGAACTAGTGGGAACGCATGAAATTTGGATCAACAGCTGTGGAGCCTGCATGGAACTGGGCTGGGCCCTCTGCATGGCAAGACAGTTGTATAGCTTGATCTGCTTAAGGGGCCTCCTGGCAGTAGGATCAGAATTCTTTCCTGGTGCATGAGCAGGCTTTTTGGAGCCCACTACCTATGATGGGACACCTCACATAGCCTTGAAGCAGGGGGAG
>LZPO01107917.1:369522-401106 GCA_001675575.1 Neotoma lepida
TATGCATGTGTAGGACATCATCTGTGAACAATGCCTGGAGAAGTTGTGACTTAAGAGATAAGCTCAAACTCCTTCCCACTCTCCTGCACTGGTGAGTCTGTATTCCCTCAGCCCCCCGTCCAGCCTGTCCATCACCACCTGAGCCTGGAATGGGGTCTGTTCTTCTCTGGCCATTTCCCCAGCATAGCAAGCCCTCCTTGCTTGGGAAGTCCTTGCCAACCTGCAGTGTCTGACTTGAATGCTTTCTGCTTATTTCAGAATACCTCAGGGTGTTAAGGGACACCTCCTGCTCTAGGCACCCCAGAAAGCACACAACTGTCACACTCTGTCTCGGTCACCTGCTGGATTTCCCACTCTGGACTGTGAATTTCCTGAGGCATTTCTATGGCAGACCTTTGTATTTAATGACCAGTTCTTAATAAGCACCTACAGAAATGCTATAGCACCCATTGGGTTATGGAGAAGGCAGGTAGAAGGCCAGCTTGCAGGCTCCTAAGCCTAAATGCTGGGTCAGGGAAGACACGAAGGCAGGGTTCCACAGAACCCCACAGCAAAAGTACCTAACGGAGGATGGACACATGGAGCAGGGACTAGAAGTCCAAGCAGAGGGAACAGCATGGGAAAGACTCCAAGACTGAGGCACTGGCATGGGAGCAGGGGGCGGAGGGACATGCGGATGCTGGGGTAGTTAGGCAGGGGTNCTGAGCTAAGGGCTGCATTNTTCCTGTAGGTCAGGGATGGACACATTCAGCTGCTGACTATTTTGGTCCATAATATTTTTCTGGAACACAACCTGTTCATTTTTACATGATGTCTACAGCTCATTGCATGTTGCCATGGTAAACTTGTAAGAAAGAGTGGGCTTGCCAAGCCTAAAACATGGACTATCTGGCCACCTAGAGGGCAGCTTTGCTAACTCCTGGCACAGCATTGGAAGGGGACAGGATGGCCAGAAGTGTGTTTTATCTTCTTGTCACTTGGGAATGTCACAGGGATGGGCCAGACAAGCTGGTGGAAGGACCAACTGGAAAGCTGATACAATGNTCCAGACAGGGAGCCATGTCAAAAGATACATGGTTGTTTTTTAGGAAAAGACATACTAAGTGTTACTATGTACCTAGACTGAGCCAAGCCCTTTTCATATGTTCCTAGACTAAATCCTCACAGGAGCTGCTTGGCATTTCTACTGTTGTCCCTGTGTTTGACACATAGCACAAAGAGGTTAAGGAGTTTGCCCAGTGGCACACAGCTAGGATGCAAACCCATTGGTCTAAGTTGAGCTGGGGCCCTCCATGCCAAGTTCTAAGTCTTCAGACTCAAGCACATTTGCTTGTTGACAGATTTTCTAGCAGCCTTCCCGAGAAATCTACAGAGCACAGCTCCCCGGAAGGAGACCTACCCTGTGTCCAGTAAGGCAGGAAATGGGGGGCAGGAGCAGAGCTATTTTGGAGAAGCGACAGGAAAAACCGCGAAGCTTCCTACCTGTCCTGTTTTGCCCCCATCTGTCCTGGGAAACAAGGCTGCCCCTCTCTTAGATAAAAAGGTGTCTCTCCCCACACAGTGGCTCTTCTACCAGAGCCAGGAGAGCAAGGACTAAGCTTAGCACATGTTGGCTATTTTTAAAAGACTACATAAACAAACAGGGCTATGTAAATAAGAAAAAAATATGAGGTCATCCCTTCAAAACCTAAAAATGTTTTTTCTATTGGGTGTGTATGGGGGTGTGGATTTGCACAACCTCGAAGAGGACGAGGACTTGGGCTTCTGTCCCCTGAGGCCTTTGCTAGTCCACAAAGTCCCAAGCCACCAGGCCTGACCCTCCCTCCCTCATAGGCATAGAGGCAACAGCAGCACATCTGGAAGTGTCCTGCCTTTTATTCCTGGCTCTNTAGGCTTTGCCTAAATGCTTGCAGCTACTGCCCAGTCCCTGCACTACGCCTCCTCAGGCCTTGACACCTGTCCCTTTGTCACTCACAAACTGTCTATACTTGAGTATCTTTGTGTTCAATGACCGGTGCTCACTAAACACCCCCCAGAAACCTTTGCAGCACCAGGGGCAGCAGACAGCANCCCTGCCTGGAGGCTCTTAATCCTGCATGTGCAATCAGAATAGACATGAAAGCAGACTTCCCCAGAACTCCCTGGCAAAGGTTCCTAATGCTCTAACATNATTGAGGAAGGGCACATGGGGGCAGANAATGGAAATTCAGACAGAAGAAACAGCATGGGAAAGCTCTCAGGGACCTCCNGGTGCAACACACCTTCACCTGCTACACAGCCACAGAAGTCCCTGACGTGTACCAGAAGAGACTGCTAATGTCTCCATCCCTTCTCTTTGTGCATTGNCATCTGTCCCCAAGTGATCCTGTACCTTGCCCTCAGTGTGGACAGCTGTAAATCATAAAAGCAGCTAGAAAGCTGATTGTGGGAGATATTACAATCCTCGGCAGGAGTCAAGGGGCCTCTCTGTGTTGCTGGAGGACAGTTTGTGCTAGGGACCCGACTCCCTGACTNTTACTCCCAGGATCTCCTCCTCTCTCCCCTCTTCCACCTCTCCTCGCTTCCTCCTCTGTCTCCCAAAAGACACTCAGCATCCTTGACTCTTCCATTATCCTTAAGCAGTGGAATAAGAGCTGCCAATTCTTGCTAACGGCAGTCTTCAAATTGTGTTCCACTAAGCCCTTTCAGAGGGGGCTCTTCAATTACTATAGGAGAAATTGGTGCTAAAAATACAGTTTGGCACCTATCAGCACTATAATAACAGAAAGTGGACCAGCACATTTGAACACGTCTTCAGTGGACTGCAGTACAGGGAATGCATGGTACCAGCTTAGGTTGGCTTGGATAGACTCTGGAACAGGGTCAGGGAAGATCTTGACCTTCAGGCTGAGATGTGTCTTCAGCTAGAGTCACCGGGTTTGAGTTCTCTCCTGGATGTTGTGTTGCTGCTTAGATTCAGGACTAGGTATGGGTCTGAAAAACTACACAGGCATGTGTACTTCTAAGCTGTCAGTGATGAGGGCCAGAGTCACAAGGTTAAGCTCCCAAGTACAGGGAGTGTGGGGCTTCCTGTCTGACAGGCATTTCTAACAAGAAGGAATTCAAGCAGCTGTTGGATACTGTTGATGATGCAAACTGGAACCCCCTTGTAGTCCCCCCTGGAATGTCCTATAGCAGCTAAAGATGGGTACACNGTGGAAAGTGTTACCCTTATCGCTTCCTATTGAGATGATTTAGGATTCATTGTTTTCTTTATAACCCCCCCCCCGGTGTGTGTGTGTGCGTGCATGTGTGTGTATGTATGTGTGTGTGTGCATGTGTATCCACACATACAGAGGCCCAAGCTTAACATCAGGGATCTCTTCCATCACTCTTCTATCTTATTTAATAAGGCAGGTCTCTCAACCAAAACTAGAGCCCTCAAGGTGGCTGGTCTCTTGGAAGGGGATCCCATCTCACCTTCCAAAGCTGGAATTATACAGGTATGTTGCCACATCCACTAACTTGGGTTCTAGGGACCCAAACCCCAGCCCTCATGCATGCATAATGAGTGCTTTAACCACTGAAATCTCTCCAGCTCCCCAACTTTTTAATCTTTTCTTCATGGTGTGTGTGTGTGTGTGGGTGTGTGTGTGTGTGTGTACATACACATGTATGTGTGAGGTATACAGAGGCCCTAAGTGAGTGTTACCTGTCTTCCTTGATTACTTCCTACTTGATTTATTGAGGAAGGGCCTCCCACTGAACCTGAAACTTGCTGAGTCTGGTTAGTCTAGCTAGACATCTTGTCAAGGGGATTCCCTGTCTCTGCCCCTTTCCCCAAACACTGGCATTACAGGTGGCCACAGATCTGTCCAGCTTAGGGGTTGCTGGGACTCTGAACTCTGATTCTTGTTCCTTTGGGACAAGTGCCTAATTCACTGAGCTATCTTCCAAGCTCTGGATTCCTTAATTCTTAATCCTTACCAAGCCAACCAAGACAAGAGAAGGGAATGTGGAAGTTTCAGCTGGCAAGCAACACCACGGACACTGAGGACAGTGGTCAGCACACCATCTGTAAAAGATTAGATGGTCTATTGCTCAGGCTTTGAAGGTAGATGGACTGAAGCCGCCAAAGGGAGCATGTGAATGAGTGACATGTGCNTTTCAATAAAGCTTTATTTACACAATCCGGTGGCAGCCACAGGCATTAGCTTGTGGATCCCCAGTCTAAAACTTCAGACTCAAAGTTCTTATGCATCGAAGCACAGTTACTACTCTATGTGTGAACTCCCATAATAAATCCATGTTAAAGATTGAAAACNTAAAAAGATTAAAGAGTAAACTCACTTTAATCTGATTTACATATCATCATTCCATACAAGATTCGACTTTTTAAATGGCTTCTAAGACAATTGAAAATTTGAAAACTACTAGCAGCAATGTTTGCTGGGAAAATATTTCCCGATTCAGTTTCATGTTAGTTTTGGACTCCAGCCACTCATTCAGAAATCACCTTATTCTGGAGACAGTCCCAGGTTAGGTCTCTCCTGAGGAGAAGCGCAGGCTCCCTGTTGTCTTGCCCTCAAATGACTCCAATGCCTGCTGGGAACACAGGCGTCCCCAAGCCTCGAGTGGTGCCAGGGGGCCACTTGATGCTGGGCATGGTGGATCTTCACNCTGCACGCTTGCCATCCTGGACCCTCACCCTTCGTCCGTATGGATGCCATAGAGCCCAGCCCCCTTCTTGGNGGCCCAGCTATGCCCATGATCTCCTGGATCCCCCTGCAACTCTGAGTCAGCACTTCATTAATCACCACGCGTTCTTCCCAGGGAGAGTGCAGGAAGGGGTGGGGCCAGATTTCGGGCTGGAGCTGAGGGCTCATTTCCTGCTGGGCAGGACTCCCTCTGCAGATTGCCCTGCAGCTGTCAGAGCCCATGTGGACAACTGGGAATTTGGGCATGAAGTAGGGGNGGGCAAATGCCGGGGGTGGGAGAGTCCTGGGTGGCTCCTCCAAACTCGGCCTGTATTCCTCAGAGAGTTCTAGTTCTAGGCTACTCAAGAACCCAGTGTCCACCTTGTGGACCAGACCCCTGAGACAGCTAGAGAAGGGTCCCCCCAACACACAGTTAATTGTCATAGGCAATTAAAAAAATGGAAACAAATGCTAAATCAACAGACCAGGTGGTGCTGCTGGAGGCCAAGGAATGGGGCCCATCGGTTGATCCAGAGTGAAATGTGGTGACTCTGAGAGNAGGAGTTACTGAAGGTGGGGTCATTCTTCAGAAAACATCAGTGGAAAGAAAAAGGGCTAATTCTTCTATAGCCAGAGATTCTGCCTCTGGGAGCTGAGTGANGATCTTTAAATTAGCGAACCTCTCTGTGCTCAGTGTCCACATCTATTTAAAAGGGGCAACAAGGCTAGCCTCACTAGGAATTAGAATTTTTTTTTTTTGCAGGTCTTAGATTTGTCTATGAAATACCAGGACTTGTGTACAGGGAAGGCCGGACCCTTCACTTTAGGGTCCTATGCCAGTACCAGGTGGTACAGCATAGTGGATCTGTCACGGGAAGGGTGGTGGCTGAGTTGCTTGCACGGTGGTGGAGGGTGATAGGAAAGTCCCCCAGATGTGCAGTCCCTGTTTTAAAGAGGCCTCTTCTGTATGTTCACAGTATTCCTGTGAGGCAGGTGCCACACTGTCCTGTGCTGTGAGAGAGAAAATTGAAGCCAAGGGACAGGGAGCTACAATGTGTTTTTAAAACCAGTAAAAGCCAATAAAACCAGTAATTGTTAGAGCTGGGATTTGAACTCAAGAACCCCTGAGTTCAATACCACTGCAATCATCCTTCCTCAAAATGAGGCTTAGATAGTTCTTTCTGGGGTCCAGAAAGAACCCTACTTTCTATCAAGGTAGAATACTTCTACCTTGATAGGAGAATTTTGTTCAGGACAGGCCTGCTGAGCCAGGCATTGCTGCTAAGATAAAGCTAAGGCCCAGACACCCATATCCATGAAGCTACAGCAATGCTGCCCTTGAGGTAACCTATAACCCTGGCCCTGGCACTGCACGATAAGAAAATGCCTGCTCTAACCAGAGGGGATGAGCAGGCCAGGCGGGAAATCATAGCTTTTCACACCTTGAACATCATAACTGAGCCCACAGATATAAACATAAGATGGGTGGAGAATTCCCAGACCCCTCAGAAGGCAGCTCCCAGGACCCACCCCAGAACCAAACATAGTGGGCATGATGGTGTATACTTGCAACCTCTGTACTGAGAATGCCTGAGGNAGGATTGTGAGTTCAAGGCTAGCCTTGGCTAACAGAGTACAATGCAGTATCAAAAGAAAGGACTCCAAATACGGATCCCTATGTCCCCAGTGCCTGAGCCAGATGGCACAGGTATTCCGGGGAACCCATGTTTNCTTGCTTCCTTTTTGAAACTAGGTGTTCTCTCCTTCTACCCTATCAGCTCCCCAGAAGATACTGGCACATTCTGTAGCAGACAAAACACCCTAGGATTTGACCCTTACCCAAAGAGCCTCCAGTGCTACACCCCCGCCCACATCACAGCCTGCATAGCCACTTCTAATCCCCAACACCTAGATACATACATAAATATGTACAGGAGCCCAGAGACTTCACTGGCCCATCTGCTCAGCACTTGGAATTTCTGGAAATCACCAGGTAATCATGGGAGGCCAGACTTGANATCCTTTCATAGCTCCTGACAGGGGCTTTCAAAGCCACCATGCTCTATGACTGGGCAGGGGGTGGGGGTGAGGTAGGGTGGTAAGGGTTGAGGGAAGGACAAGCCTGAGAAACAGAATGATACATCAGAGGCCTGGGTCCTTGAGAAACATTGCTGTGTCCTTTACCAGAGGTGAGGTGGAGACTGAGCAGCTAGTGGTGAGCGATAAGGCGGCATTTTAGGGAGATTACATGGGGAGCAGGGGCAGAAGCCTAGGATTCCTAACCAAGGCANCCAGAGAATTCCAGACCAGCTCTGGCAAAGATCAAGGGAGGCAGGGATAGGCAGCAATGGCCACTCTCATNACAATCTTTTAAGAGAAGAACACAGAGAGCTCCTGCTAGCTAAAATGGCAGTCAGCAAGCACGGCCAGATTAGTTTCTTACCTGCGCTGCAGGCACCACTTTCGATGACCAAAACTGAACCGCTGCTCTCTCTGGAAGCCAGCGTTCATGTCCACTCCTGCTGCAGTGCCTCTGCTCACACACTGCTCCTCCCCGAGGAAGGGACAATGTGCCTGGCCAGTGGCTCGTGGGAGTCTTCCATGAGCTACTTCGAGGCGGCTTGGTTTGTGCCTCTGATCCTGCATGGGGTGGGGACGGTGGAAGCCATGGTCAGAGAGTCTTCTAGATCAACTTTAGGTACAGAACAACTTCTGCCTTACCCCATGCCCTGAACTCCCTCCAAGCTGACTTTTTGTCCCATGTCCCCTCAGGGAGACAGTGAGATGCAGTGGCCCTGGAATGACACACTACACTCCTTTGCTCCNTGCTGAACTTCTCTGAACCTTGTTCTTAGCCAGTCAGGTGAGCATGGTTCCTGGTAGACTTCAAGATTTCCAGATGCCTGATGTACAGTCTCGGGACAAGGATGACAGGGCACCCTCGAGGGAACTCCATTTTAAAGGTAGAGTTTTCTGTTTGGTTCTAGATGAGCAAGTTAGAGAGACTGCCATCAGTCAGACTATGAACTCTTGCTGGCTTGAAGGTGGAAGGGCCACGTGGGAAGGAACTGGAGGCAGCTGCTTAGCATGGCCACCTAGAAAGACCACGCAGCTGAAATCGAGCAAGAAAACAGAACCTCAGTCCTCCAACCACAGGGAATCAGGTTACACCAACACAGGAATAATACTGGAAAAGTGTAACACTCCCCAGATCAGAGTTGAGTCCTCGGTTTNCCCACAACCCAGTGCCAGCCTGAGCATACTGCAGATGAGATTGTGTACATTCAGGGAGGGTATCCTGGCTATAATTTAGTGACCTACAGAAGCAAGCTGGTACATGGGTATTGTACACAACCACTAAACTCGAGGAGTCTGCTCACCAGCCACAGAAAACTCAAATGACTTGTAACAGTGCCTGCAGGGTCTTCAGACAGGGGTAAGCACTGGAGCAACAGGAGGCATGGGAATACACTGTGGTTCCCAAGTCACTAAACAAAACACAGTGTTCAGGCCAAGGGAAGCCTGGGGCGAGACAGGAGCTCCATAGTGGTTACTGAGCAAAAGGATAAGCCTGGGCTGCTCAGGCACCAGCTTAGCTGGCTGTTGTGGTACTCAAACAAGAAACTACAGAGGGAAGTGCTCCCTAACTCAGAAAACCTGAGTTGTTTAGCCGTGTATACAGCATAGCACATCCCAGCTACCATGCTCATCGGACTGTCTGGTTTGTCTGCTTCTGGTGGTATGGTGTGATAGCTGAGAATGTGGTCTCTTAGACTATGATACTCCAGGTTCAAGTCCACGTCCTTCTTCTTATGACCTTTGCGGCATGGGAAATCACTGTGTGAAAAGGAGGCTGAGGATGGCGAGGGCTTCCCGGGCTTTCATGAGTCACTGTGCATGAAGTGCTGAGAACAATGCCTGGCACGTGGCACAACCCACGGACTTTGTCCCAGAGTGGAGCATAGTAATGTGAGGCAACCTGCACACAGGCCTGCGGCATTGTCCCCTTGCTCATTCTCGGCACCATGCTTTGTAAGAACTTCGTCCTTGGCAACCCCTCCACACGGCTGATTGCTACAGAACAGAGGTCACCTGAGGTCCTCAATGTCCACTCCCACCACACCTGCTGCTGTTCAACTCCACAGGATGGCATTTTGCCACCACACAGTAGAGAGGACTGGCTCCGTGGTTCCCTGTGGTAATTGTATGAGTCTGCCAATGGAATCATTTAGACTTTCTACAACTCTGCCATTTCCCATCAACTCCAAGTCTGATCTCCCAATCCACTGCAAGTATTACAAAAAATGGGGGTACCCGATTCCTCCCACTAAGATCCCAGAGCACACACAGACCAGGTCCCACCACCGAGCCCCTGAGTCCCTCCATCACAGCATGTCTACCCATCCTGATTGATTAGCCCACCTGTTCAGCCAGTTCCCAGCACACTGGACATGAGTTCCACTGCCCACAAGACCCAATGCACACATGCTACATTTCTCTTGAGATAAGCAAGTGTCCACTGTGCAGATACCAAGAGCTAAGAGTCCTTCCAGATGGAGTGGCGTTCACTCAGGCTTCCTGTGAATCATATGCAGCTCCTAGCAGGCACCTCACACACCATCAGTGTGTAACAATTCTTTTGAGAGCCCAACATGGTTGTTCATTCACATCACAGATGGGCACTTAGCNCCCATGTTGGGTTCAGCTGGCCGGCAATTGCCAAAGGCAGAAACTGGAAAAGATTTGGTCCTTGTTTTCAAAGGAACCAGAGTGGAGTTGATTCTGATAGTGTCTAGAGGTAGGAAAGAATTGTTTCAGATGCCCCCAGCCCCCTGTCCTTGCATGGGGGCAGGAAGGAGCCTGAACACTGAGGAGTAATGACTGAGGTAGGTGTCAGCAGGGTTGAGGACAAGAGGTTTGCTAGAGGAGGGCGGGACTTCAGCTGGCAGTGGAATGAAGTCATGGAGTGGCTTTGACTAATGAGTTAATGTGCTTGGGATGAGGGTGAGTGACTTGAGGAGGAAACAGGACGGGCAGAAGCACGGAGGCCATCATCATCCTATCACTAGCCACTCCAAGTCTTCCTCAGTAGCTGTCCAGCTACACCTGTACACTAAGTGACTATCTGAAAATGTCATCCCTAAGCCCCCAAGTTTCTAGATAACAAAGAGGGCCCATTGGTCTACCTTTTGTCCCCCAAATGCCACTAAAACAAAAAAGAGACTATACAGATAGGAACAGATCCCAAGTCATACCAGCTGCCAGAAAGTCTGAGGATTCAGAGGAGTGGGGACCACAGANAGCCCAATCACACCCACTGACTGCTCCTGGCAGGCANGGGAAATGTCCACCCCAAAGCCCAGGAAACCAGCTCAGACTGGGAATGGGAGTCTTGGAATAAAAGGACCCTCTGAGTCTCCAAAGAGACNANCATGGGCAGGAGGAAAGCACTAGATGCCGAGGCCATCCTCCACTGCCCTGTGCACCTTCAGCCAGTAGCTCTGGCTGGGCAGATGTCATGACAGACATTAAGAAACTCCAGGAAGGAATCGTCCTCTNCTCAGCTGCTTATGCAATATGATCCNGTGGTTCCCTTGTACCTGCCTCAACACTCCATGTCTGCTGTTTCCACTAGTCACAGGCTGTGTGTGACAGTCCTTACACAACCTCAAGCCAATCCCCATGGAAAAAGAACTTTCAGTCCTCAGCAGAGCCAACCTCCCCTACTCCCGACACACCAGGGCTCCATGAAGCTGCTGTGCTCCCTTCCCAGGCCAGGGAGCACTTCAGCTTTGATTAATGCTATCTTGATGAGATTGGAAAGGCCTGCATTTCTAAGTCTCTATAAGAAATGTTGAGAGNTATGTTGATATGTGTCCGGTTTGCTTTCTGTTGCTGTAATAAGACACCCTGACTAAAAGCAACTTGGGGAAGATAGTGTCTAATTTATCTTAGACTTCCAGGTCATAGTTTATTATTGAGGGCAGCCAGGGCAGGACCNCAAGGGAGGAAGCTGAAGGCAGAAATATGGAGCAGAAAACTGCTTACTACTTGCTCTTTTTTGTGCTTAGNGTTTCTCATATAGCCCAGACCTTCCTGCCTAGTGATGGTGCCACCCANGGTGGGCTGGGCCCTCCTACATCAATCATCAATGAAGACACTCTATCACAGACATGAACATAGGCTCATCTGACCTGGGAAATTCCTCAATTGAGGTTCCTCTTCCCAGCTGACTCTAGGTTGTGTCCAGTTGACAATTAAAACTAATCAGCATGCACTGGAATTGATATCTCCTACCCTGACTGCTAGTGGGTAACAGGGAAGACACCTCAAGGCTTGAAGGGGAAAAAGAGGTAATAAAGGGCCTGAGATCCACTGCTCAGTCAAGGCTCAAATAGAAAAAGAGAAATACTAAAATAAGAGGCCACCCACCTATCTGTTCTTAAAAAGTCACTCAAGGAATTACTCCAGCAAAACAAAACAAAACAAAAAAAAGAGAGCAGAAAAAATAATTCAAGAAAGGACAAGTTGGGAAGAAGAGGAAACAGGAACAATACAAGCAGAGGGTGTGCAGTGTCATCTGGACAAATGTCTCCCAGGATGGGGACACATTGCTGGAAACTAGAAACTTACTTCTCGATATGAACACACAAATATTTCGTTTAAGGGTAACTATTTCTAAAGGNAACACAAGACAGCCTTCTTAACCATCATGTGGGAGAGAAAGTAAGAACAAAGATTATTTGAGCAATGGAGCAAGAATCGGGAAAGCTCAAGTTAGTCAGGAAGGAAAAGGACAATAAACGAGAGAGATGAAGTACNACGGNAGAGAGAGCCAAGCTTATTAATGAATTCAACAATGCAAATAAATTCAATTATCTTATTCTAAGTTAGGAGANCAGGATGGCAAAAGAAAATACAAACCCAGTCATATATCTGGACATAATACACTTAAACTGATAAAGGAAATCTAAGAAATGGGAAAAATGGTTAAACAGGCAAGAGGTTTAATAGTCCCAGCAGTTACACTGCAGAATGAAACACAAACGCCCAGCAGAGAAAAGTGGGGTGTTTTGTGTTGCTTGAGACCTCTTTCCACAAGAAGGTACAGGCCACAACCTTGACCTCCACCCTGAGCAAAATGAAGGAGATAGTGTAATCATAGAACCAGGACNCAAGCAGGGATATCATGATGCCTGTATACCTGTGATCCCAGCCCCAGGAAAGCTGAGGCAGGGGGATTGTGAGTTCAAGGCCAGCCTGGATTACATAGTGAGACCCTGTCTTGAAAACAAAACAAAGAACTACAGGGAGGAAGAGTAAGTGTCCTGGGTGTCACCAGGCAGTGTGGACAGGACACAGAACCTCCAAAGAAGCCCATGGAGGATGTAAAGACGGAGCCTGTAACAAAAGGTCTTTTGCTCATACATCCTCACAGTAGATGGCAAGAAAACTGTCTGCTTCCAAAGCACGCCAGTCTAAAGCATGCCAGTCCAAAGCATACCAGTCCAAAGCACGCCAGTAGTGCAGACCCTGAGAGCAGCTCTCAAGGCAACAGCCAGAAATCTGCGCAGCCAAAACCAAAACACCAAACCAGCGGTGCATGTAGCAGTGCCAAGACACTTTCTAAATGAATACAGGGGACATCAAGACTGAAACTCTAGGGGAACTGGAAGGAGGGAACCTGTTTGGAAAGCTATGGGCACAAGCAACACTGCACTCAGAGGAAAATAAGCCTCAAATGCTTCTTTGATGAGAGGAGAGGCAACAAAGTGACACGGGTTAAGGATTTCACCTGAGCTGAAGTGGTGGCACATACCTGGAATCGCAGCCACTCAGGAGGATGAGGCAGGGGGACATTTGAGACCATCCTGGGCAACTCAGCAGGGCACTATCTCAAAATACAATAATAGAGACTAGGGGTTGGGATTGTAGCTCAGGGGCAGTGTTTGCCTAGGGTATGGGAGACCTCAGGTTCAATCTCTTGTATTGAAAAAAAAAATCAACCTAAATAGCCCAGAAGGATAAAATGAATAAAGTCCAAAATAAAAACGAATGAACGGGCAAATGAAACAGCCACTACCACCACAAATGCAGTGCCACACCTATGCCCTGACACCGTGAACACCCATGATTGCCACCAGCAAATGAGACAAGGAGTGAGAAGCAAAGTCAGACAGCTTTGAGAAAAGTGGCATGGATGTACGCATGCAAGCTTTTATGACGTAAGAGGATTGGAATGTAGCTTTTTATGTCGATGGTGCATTTGAAAACTGACTTTTCTAGGAAATGATATACACGAAGGAGAGGGGGAAACACTGAACCAACCAACAACTACAGGAGAAGCTGAACGGGCTGTCAAAGAGGGGATTCTCAATTGCCAGGAAAGGGTGGGGTATTCAAATAGAGGGACAGCAGGCTGTATGTCCCCTCACCACTAGGTACTCTGGAAGTGCCTGCGATGTGTCAGGCACTGTCCTAGGCCAGNGAGCACCATNATAATAACACAGAAACATCATAAACCAGAGGGACCTTTCTGGAGCTGAGTGTCCAGCCAGATGAGAGAACAACAACAGACGGATGATGATGTAAGTGTTATGGTGAGTGGTGGTGAGTGCCACAAGAAAAGCAAATGGTAGAATCGCACTCGAGGGCAGGGTTCCCACACCATTCCTGCCTAGATGATGANACTGACTGAAGATATAAAGTAGACAGGTGCCCTGGGTAGGGTTTCTAAGTCTGTGGTAAACACTATGGCCAAAAGTACCATGGGGAGGAAAGGGTTTATTTCATCTCACAACTCTCAGGTCACACTCCATCTCCAACNAAGTCAGGGCAGGAACCTATAGGTCAGAACTGACGCAGAAGCTATGGAAGAATACTGCTTACTGGCTTCATCACTATGGCCTGTTCTCTTACACAACTCAGGACCTCCTGTCCAGGGGTGGCACCACCCTATGGTCTGAACCCTCACACATCAATCATTAATCAAGAAAACACNTTCCAGGCTTNCCCACAGGCAATCTGATGGAGGNATTTCCTCAGCTGAGGTTCCTCTTCCCACATAGCTCTGAGTAAAAANTAACCAGGATACCAGGCATGATGGCATGTGCCTGTAACCCGAGCACTGGGAGGCTGAGACAGGAAGGTCCCAAATTCGAGGTCATCCTGGGCTAAATAGTNAGGCCCTATCTGAAATCCCATTCAAACGGACATAACATAGAAGCAAACCTGTGAAAAATGCCAGGGCTGTTGGAACATTTGTGTAACACTGTTGGAAAGTAGCTTTCAAAGCCTGAGTTGAACTTTAGTGTTCTTGAAAGGTCAATACATTTGATTATACAAAAAATTAAGTAACCCATACAATAGAAGGCCCCCCACTGATATTTTAAAAAGGAAAATAAAATATCAAATTATAAAAATATTTGCAGATTTTTGAATTCTTAAGGTTTAATTCCTATAACTCTGGAGAAAAGAAAGCTTAAATCTCCATTATTGACTCCAGTGACACAACTCTTTTGTCAGACAGGTTCCTTATTGTGAAATGGAATGCTCGGGAACAAAATAGGCACTAAGATATTTTGCAGCACATAAAAATGCAAAGCTGTGTTGCATTTGTTTAACTATGTAAAGATGTATTGCATTTATGTTGCAGAAGATTTGTTTAACTATGTAAAGATGTGTTGCATTTGTTTATGTTGTGGGATATTTGTTTAACTATGTAAAGATGTGTCGCATTTGTTTAATTATGTAAAGATGTGCTGCTGTTTCACCTTGCCTGCCTAAAGCACCTGATTGGTCTAATAAGAAGCTGAATGGCCAATAGCAAGGAGGTATAGGTGAAACTTTGAGGCAGGAAGGATAAGTAGAAGGAGGAATTTAGATTCAGGGGAGAAAGAAAAGGAGGTGACAGGAAGACACCAGGGGCAGCCAGCCAGATACAGAGGAAGCAGGAAAGTAGGACATACAGATGAATAGAAACAGGTTAAATTAAAAGAGCTAGTGGGACAAGCATAAGATAAGGCCAAGTATTCATAATAATAAGTCTCCGTGTCTTTATTTGGGAGCTGATTGACAGCCCAAAGAAAATTCCAACTACATAAAAAAGGATCATGATCCATAATATATAACAAGCACCTTCAATAAAATAAGTAAAAGCAGTAAATAAAATGGAGAGAAGAAATGAACAGATTCAAGAAAGTAAAAACGCCCAATAAAACATGCAAATCTGTTAGCTTCAGTAACAACCACAGATGCCGGCTAAATGTCACTATTACTTGTCCTCAGTTGGTTGGCAGTGAAGAAAATGATGGTCACCTTCAGGTGTTGGAGACNTGGACTCAATGGACATGTGTCAAATACAGCTGGAAGGTGTGGGTCAGGGAAACTCTTGACATATCTACCACAATGCATATTGCCCTACTGCCCCACAAGTGCACACAAGTCAACACCCACAAACACACACATAAACACACATGTGGAGGGTTAGACAGACTATTTGAACAATCAAAAGTGGTGGAAACAGCCTTCAAACATGCCAATTCATTGGCAGGAATTGGTTGTGTAAGCAAACAATGATCAATCCACTCAGCTAGCTGTCATGAGATAAATACATTCCCTTGATGAAAGGCAGACACATTCTGTGGTCACAGACCTTCCTTGTGACTCTGTGTATCAGGTATGAGCAACAACACTTCTCACAAGGGTTCCCTTGNTCTGCTTGCTACCCCCATTTTTCATATGACCCTGGGAGAGGTTGAAGAGGTCAGGATAGGAGGTCAGTATGTCTGCTCCTTGGCTCTGTACATTGTAGCACTGATAATAATAGTAAAGTCACAGACACACACCTGTCCACAGCTGGGAACCTCGAAGGTCATGGATGACAGATCTCAGCTGTTAGCATGTCCTGGGCTGGACTGTGGCCTGCGTGGGGTGTAAGACATGATTTTTTCTCACAGGCATCTCTATCTTTATACTGATCCTTTGTTTAATAATAAGCATGTTTTGCATTTATTTGTATGTATGTATGTATGTATGCATGTATTATATTTGTATTTTTGAGACAGAATTTCATGTAGCNCAGGCTGGTCTAGAACTTGCCATGTTGTCAAGGATANTTATGAACTTCTGATTGTCCTGCCTCTACCTCCTGAGTGCTGGAATTGAGGACTGAACCCAGAACCATGTGCACGCTAGGCAAGCACTTTACCAATTGAGCCACATCTTAGTCCTATGTCATACTATTACAATTTAAAAGTGATTAAAAAATGTAGAGGTGGAACGGGTTTGGGGAGCTAGAGGTGGGGGTTGGGGAGTAGAGGTGAAGAGTGGCTGGTTAACGGGTCTAGGTCTCTGGTTTGACAAGGGAGTGTTATGGAGACAGGTGGCAGTGGCAGGTGTGCAGCAAAGAGATTGGATTTAATGTCCCTGAATTGCACGTTTAAAATGGTTAAGACAGTAAAGTCAATCTTAGGTATATTTCACCACACACACAAAATGGAAATAAGATATGTGTTCTCTGCAGAGAACAGATCTGGGAAGAGTCTGTGGGAGCAGGGGTCTTCAAGGCTACACACGTCCAGTGCCTGGATTGGACCAGCTCCTCTGTGGACTCTGGAAAACCACTGGAGGCTGTCCTGTGAAGTTGGAGAACTGCAGTGCAGCCTCTGATTGCAGGCATAGGGACTAATTCTGCTGGACACTGGGGCTGACATCCTCGTAGCTGTGTTCTGAAGGAACCCCGGGGGCAGCAGGAGCAGCCTCTGTGGCCCACAGCACAAGGTTTCTAGGGGCTGGGGATGAGGTCAGACAGCTTTGATCTCTACTTGGGGTCTCACACCCCAATCTCAGAGAAGATGAAGGCTAGTTCTGGGGGACGCATGTGCACGTAGTGCCAGTAGATGGGAAAGCTGGATTTGATATGCATGAGGCAGGGAACTGGGGAAGGGAGCTTCCTGTTTTCCTTTGTATTTCTGCTGCTGTGGCCTATGGGTCAATAAGAAGATGTGGAAATCCAAGACACAAGGACACACTGGCAGATCAGTAGGTGGATCATGGCAGGCTATGGGCACTTGGGAGAAGTAAGGGGAATAATGGCATAATGCGGCATTTACCACAGGCTATGAGAGTAGTGAGTGATAGCCCAGAATCTGCACTGATGGCAACAGGATGACTCGGGTTCAATCCCTGATTTCATCCATTAACAAGCTGTGGTCTCAGCCTAATTGCTTAACCTCTCTGAGCTGTGCTCTCATGAAGCAGAAGAGTAGAGCCCTCCCATTGTGCATCTTTTCATTGGAGACGGGAGACAGGTACCAATCGACCAAAAAAAAAGGAGTCCACCCAAGGCCAGTGAACCAACAGGCATGTTAGGGTTACTTACAAGAACATGGGTGACTCTCAGGAAATGGCAAAACTGGAAAGCCTCCCCCCAGTCATGGTGACAACTCTCAAAAGCTGAGAGTCCCACCTTACCAACCCTCCACTTTGTGTGTAATTAGCACATGTGTAGCTGTAGGGGATTTTGAGCAGGGGAGGAGCCAGGGGGTCACAGGATGGATGGAATGTCTGGAGTCTGCGGAAGGGTTCGAAGNTTCCTCTTTACACGGGAATGGCAATATGCCTGATCCTCTGAGAATCTCATACAGACAATCACAGCTGCTCCAGTTTCAAGATGGANGTGCAGAACCAGGACTGTTCTACTNCACCTCTTTCAGATTTTTCCTGTGGACCAGATGAGACACTGCATGTGCCCTGCATGTAAGAGGTATTCCGTGAGTGTCAGTTCCCTACATGTATCTCTTCCCCTGGCTCACAGGGTTTGTGTGCTCCCTTCCCTGGCTGCTCAACTCTACCCAGAGGCCACACCACAGCCAGACATTGCTGTCATGTGCATCTGGCTACTTAGAGAGATGTGGGATCCTTCCTGGGCCTTACTTGAGTTCTCTAGACAAAAGCTCCCCACTTACATGTCAGTAGACTCAGGGAGCACTGAGGTGGCCCCCTCCCCCCAGAGAATGACTAAACAAGTCATGGGACTCTGCCTCTGACATGCATTGACATGCCAGAGAATGCAAGGACAAGCACCCAATCAAAGAGGTCAGGAGGGGAACACACTTCAGTTGGTACTGAGGACAGAAAGAGGAAGACACAGTCTGAGTGAATGGANCCCACCATGTAGTAGAAGCAGTGAGGGGTACAAGACCTCAGGCTCCACATTGGGACAGGAGAACAGAGGCTTATGGTCTCCAGGTCCTGTGTGGTGAAAGAGTAGGGGGGCATCAGTGGCATTTGGTGGGGTACAGCTACCCTGAAACCTTAGAGAATGATGGTGCAGGCTGAGGAGCAGGAATGATCCTGGGGGCCAGGACCAAGAGAGCTATTCCCTGTCACGCCAGNCAGCTACAGGCAGGCCCCTCTCACTGGAAGGTCCATAGGCCTGGGGCACATTCACAGGAGTGCAAAGAGGACACTTCCTCTCCCTGAATACACCAGGAGGCCCCTGGGACACCCCAAAGGGAAGTAAACTGATCCAGCTAAGTGACTTCCACAAAACACTTGCTGCCCTTGGCTGGAGTCCCCAGCTGCAAAGGTGAAGGGNGACATGCTTGNCTCCTGGTATCAACTAGCATCTAGTGAGGAATCTTGGCAAGAAAATTACCAGGCAGTTTATTCCTCCACAGTGCTCCACATCTCCCNTCTGCAAAGGCAGAAGTCAGGGGCAGGGCCAAACTCACCNGTGCTCAGTGTCTGTCTGAGCTAGTGCTAGCCTTAAACTCATGCCACAGGAAGGCTCTGTGTCAGATCTGTCAGCTGAGNGAACTGAGGACCAGAGCTGTGAGCCGTGAGCAGCCTTCCATGGCAGAAGGCTAGTCCAAGGCTTGGGCATTGACCAAGTTGCTCTTTGGTCTTTGTCACTGTGTGGCCTCAGACACGTCATTTCACACCTCAATGTCTCAATTTTCTCACCTGAAAAATGGAAGCAATAGGGCTTATCTGGACCAGTGTCAAATTTAAATAACACAGTGTCAATTCCCCAGAAAGTGAGGCCTGCTCTCTTCCTCTTTTGGTTATTTCTGACTTTCAAGCTTTGTGTCTATCTACAGAACCAGTCTTCCGAAAGAATAAGCTAGAAATCCCATAACAACATCACTGTGATCTATTCATAGGGAAGAGGGGCACACACACACACAGAGAGAGAGAGAGAGAGAGAGAGAGAGAGAGAGAGAGAGAGAGAGAGAGAGAGACACAAAGAGGGAGGAGAGAGAGAGAGGAGAGAGAATGAATGAATGAATGAATGAATGAATGAATGAATATGTGCACAGGGTGACTGTGGGAAGCTGCAGGGATTGAGACCTTTAACACTTGGTCAATACCCACTGAGGAGACTGCAAAGTGAGGCTCATGATTTTGGAGGAAGGATGACTGTCTTCAACCACAATAGCCTCTTTAGCTCACAGGGGAAGCCTAGTGGTGGTGACCAGACTCTCTAGGGATCCCTCTTGGCCTCTGGTCCAGGGTCCCGGCTGGCCCTACTCTTAGCTCTGATCCCCCTCCTCACCTAACCAGCTCAGGTTCTCACACACAGGAAAGACCATGCCAAAGGAAGCTGCTAGAAGACAGAGCCACTTGGCTGCAGTGGCCCTTCCCTTTTCTGGCCTGGTGGCTCTGTGACTGACACCTTTTTCCATAGAGTGTTTCCACTACTTCAGACATTTGCATGGCCTCCATCTGTGCTGGCTAGTTTTATGTCAACTTGACACAAGCTAGAGTCATCTGAAAGGAGGGAACCTCAACTGAGGAAATGCTCCCATAAGATCCTGCTGTAAGGCATTTTCTTAATTAGTGATTGATGGAGGAGGGTCCAGCTCATTGTAGGTGGGGCCATTCCTGGGCTGGTGGTCCTGGGATCTATAAGAAAGCAGGCTGAGCAAGCTGTGAGGAGCAAGCCAGTGAGCAGCACTCCCCTATGGCCTCTGCATCAGCTCCTGCCTCTCAGGATCCTGCCCTGTTTGAGTTCTTGTCCTGACTTCCTTCAATGAAGAACAGTGAGTGATGTGGAAGTGTAAGCCAAACAAACCCTTTCCTTCCCAAATTCCCTTTGGTCATGGTGTTTGATCACAGCAATAGTAACCTTTGGTCATGGTGTTTGATCACAGCAATAGTGACCCTAAGACCATCTATAAGCAAGTTCTGATCTCATATCAACAAGCATCTCAGCCCTGTGGGGTCTGTCACAACTTACAGGGAGCAATGGAGCCTCTGCCCTAGCCAGGGCACCTGCCGCCCTGGGGCAGCCCTCCTGACCATCNCTGGCCATGACTGGCCACTCTTCATCTAGAAGCAGTTAAAACATGACTCCAGTTTGAATCCACCCTCTTCTACTTCTGGGCTGGACCACCAAGGCAGGGTGTTCTTTTAACATCTCTGGGCCTGTGATAGCTCATTTGTAGAGAGAGCGTGCCTGCCCAGCTGGGTCTGGGAAAGCCCTCTATTATCTCATCCACAGAGAACACTTAGGGTGGTGCCTGGCCCAGAGCCTCAGTGAGAACCCATAAATGTGAACTTGAAGCCTNCCNGGCTCCAACGCCTACACTCAGCCTGTACTGAAACCCCCACACAGCAGTGTTTGCACCCTTCCTCTTCCCAGCTCATCTTTTGCATGGCCACACAGACTGTCCCTTCANCANGCCACTCCCTGACTGAAATCCTCTAGTGGCCCTCAAATGACACATTCATTCAAACACTTGGATGTTCTTTACATGNANNCCAGGCTATCCCAGGTGTCAACCTTCCCTGTAAAACCTGGCTCTTCCCTGTGCCATTCTCCTTGCTCTGTGTATTTTGCTGTGTCTCTGTGAATAAATCAACCCTGTGTGAGCCCAGGCTAGCCCAGCTCACATATATATCCCCTATACAGTCCCTGACCTCATGTGCCCTCATGAGTCCAGGCCAGCCCAGCTCACATGTACTCTTCCACTCAGCCCCAGGACTTCCACCTTCTGTCAGCAGTGACAGCTCAGTTGGACCCACGGTCTACTACCACATTTACCTTCTCTATCCTGCTTGTGGAACACAATGTGTACAGATGCTGTGGGCATGGCAGACTCACTGTGCTGTGTTTGAGGGCTGGCTTGANGTGCCTGTGATTGATTCATGGCTTACAGAGCCTTGAACAGAACTGATGGTAACAAGAGAATGACCAGACACTGAGTTCTAGTAATTGACCATCCCTGAGTGACAAGAAAGATATCTACAGGTGAGTGGGTGAGGAGGAATCAATAGCTCAGAGGCGTCTACACGCTCTTGTTCAATCCAGCAGACAGAGGGGGGAATGTGTTTCAAATCCTGCCCGACTCTGTTTCACTGAGCTCTGCAGCCCAGGACCCAGAGGCCTGTGGAGTCAGACTCTGCCTCTCACCCTTGGGCCCTGGGGGTGGACCAGGTGACAGGTGACCAGAAGTCTGGGATGACACCCACCCCCCTAAGTGTAACTGGTTTCTCAGCAAACTCATTCTGACTTTCTCAAGCTTGTCAGCTCCTCCCAACTTCCTGCTACCTTCTTGGAAAAGCCTCAGACCTCCTGCCTCCTTCCTGAGCTCCATCATGACCCTGCGCCTGCTTTGGTCGACTGTCCATGCTGTCATGAGTGGTGTGCTTCTGCATTAAGTCTGCCTGGGCTCCATGGTCCTTGGGTATTTCTGAAGCCAATGACCTTCCCAGGAAGGTGACAGAGCATCTCCCTTCTCTATGCCCCCTGACCCTTGGTGCAGACCATACAGGGCTATGCATCTGTCTTCCTTCAGACAGTGGGAGCTTTACCAGGCAGGAACAAGTGGCAGTGTTTTCCCTACCCAAGCCCCATGCCCAGTGAGTGTAACATTGGTGTGCAGGAAGTGGGAGGTGAGTTCCCGCCACTACTCCCTGGCTTGCCTTCCAGCATTGTACCAGGCNGGGCAACATGCTAACCCAGCAGGTTCACTTTCCACTGGATCAAGGGGTTTCCCGGGGCATCTGTGATCCCTGGACTGGGCTGAGGCTCCCAGAGTCCCGACTGCAGGTCAGGTAGTGTCTGTGTGTTGGCCTCGAGGCCTGGGACCTTGGAAATGGGCAGTTCCAGGAGCCGGGGAGGAAATCTGAGNGTCGTCCTTCACCAGCCACTCCACAGGAACCCCCACGTCCCTGCTTGTCCCCCTGGCCACCCAAGACTGGGCCAACCAGCTTCCTTCCTTTTTATCCTCTCCAAGGTCCACCCTGCTGGNCACTGACCTGGCTGTGTCCATCATTTTCTAGACCTGCAGAACTATGNGATGGCACAAAGAGTTGGGTGGGAGAGTGGACTCAGGTCTGACTACAACACTGTCATGTGGCTGGTGACTGAGAACAAATCATGTCTACATGTAGACATGAGTTTCCCCAGGTGCCAACCCAAAGACTTAAACAATCCTACCTCTAAAGATCTCTTTAGTTTGAAGTCCCTGTCACATGGTAAGTTTCTTTGCTGGCAAGAAAAGTTCCCTAGTTACAGAAAAACCAAGCAGAGAGGACCTTCCACAAAGCCAGGCTAGGTCTCTAGCTCTGGGATCATAAACCAAATGCCAATNCCTGTGAAGGACTGACTGTCCCCAGGCAATGGCAGTTTCTCTGTCCCTACCCAGTAGGGTATTAAAACCCACTTGCACATCTCCTNTGTCCTTTGAGTTTAACACTGGAATGATAAAAGCCTCCATTACCCTCATGTTATTGGTAACATGAGACTCTGGGAGTAGGGGGCTTGTTCCAAGTCACCCAGCTAGTGTTTGGGAGAAGTGGAACTTGCCCCAGGCCACTGCAACAGAGCCTCCTGGGCTCTCCACCAGGAGCCAGTCTGCTCACAGGAGGGCGCTTTAATCAAAACCTGTGTCAGGGCTGGGGAGGTGGCGCCCTTGGCAAAGTGCTTCTTGTACAAGCATGAGGATCTGTGTTCGGATCCCACCACCCACATGAAGGCTGGGCGTGGCAGGGCATGCTTAGAATCCCAGTGCTGGGAGGTGGAGACAGGAGGATTCCAGGGGCTCACTGGCAAGACAGCCTAGCATGATCAGCAAGCCCCAGGCCCCCCAGAGAGAGATTCTCTCAAAAACAAGGTAGACAGTTCTTGAGAAACAACATCTGAGGCTTACTTCTGGCCTCCACATGTATGTGTGTGTGCATGTATATATATATATATACACACACACATATGCACACACATATGCAGGCACACGTACAAACACATATGCACATATATACACACATATGCACACATGGAGTGAGCTGTGGGCTGCCGTATTCCCAGAAGTCGGGCTCTTTCAGTCCCAGTGCTACAAAGTAGAGAAAATACTGTAAGCTGGGCTCTATCTAGCAGAGAAGCCTTATTGCTGAACACCCCAGCCCTTTCTGCCACCATAGGCCTTGAGAACCTTTGATCCCAAGCCAGNGCAAGTNAAGCCCTGACCCTCAAGGCAGGGCAATGTGGGTCCTCCTGGTCCCCAGACCCTGCTGGTGACAACACTCCTCCCAAAGGATGGCTGACCACATGTGATCTGATCACCAAACAGGGAGATGAGGGCCAAAGTCCAGAAGAGAAGAAAGGGTTCCAGCCTGGTTCTCAGAGTTGTCTATGATCTTGGACCATATTGCGTTATGGTCGTACCTNTCCTGTGCTCCACATAATTCTATAGAGTCCTCCATGGCTGTCCCACATACACCTGTGCAGTGCCCAGTCTGCACAACCATCCACAGCCAATGGCTTCTGACCGTCTTCGGCACAGCATTTACCCCCACTGTAATTCAATTGCTATATAATTACTTATTCTCTCCACAGAATAAAAAATCCTCAGGGGAGGGCCAGGTCCTGTTTGTNTTGTTCCCAAGCCATAGCCCTGCCCCTAACACGGAATCAACAGCAATAGGTGCTCAATAAATTTGAGTTACTCAATAAACTCACTCAGCCACTCNCCCAGGCACTGGATCCGAAAGAGAGTGGATCTGCCCCCCCTCTCCCCGGGGTCACACCTGTGCCCTGGTCCCAGGTCTCTTGCTGCTCCTCCAGTGCCATTGAGCAAAGCATTTCTGTTCTGGACCTCAGTTTTCTCATCTATAAGANGGGAACGTGGGCCAGACTTTGTGTGCCAGATTTGCATGGCCTGAGAATAGAATGCCTCCCTCAATTCTGTGCCNATTCCGCCTAACCTTGCCTGTTACCAGACACTGGGGGTCATGTTTCCAGGTTCCACCAGAGCCTGGGTGTAAGAGAAGTATCCAACAAGGCATGGCCAGAGGCTCTCAGTCAGCCCAAGTGCCACACACCACTGTTGGAAGATGATTTACAGCTCCTGGACTTCGACGATGAGGAGTTTACATAAANTTGCTGACCTCCAGCCGTCAAGGAGGATGGAGGCAAGGACTCATGAAGGTAGCCGGGGCAGCCTGTGTGCAGGTCTAACCTTTGTATATGCACATCTGCCCACAAACACACACCTAGGTCACAACAGGTGTCAGCCAGCAATAGCACACACAAGTGACCAAGAAAGGACAGGATAGACCCGGGAAGTGGGGTGAGGGGTGGATGTCTGTACTGTGTGCTTGCAACAGTACCTGCCTAGGGTTCTAAAGAGCCGCATGTTCACCGAGAGGACCTATGCCCAAGAGTGAGATCCTGGGCAAAGATCAGACCCCCCGCCCAAAGCAAGCAAACACAGCCACAACTTTGTCCTGGGCACAAGGAGACTCTCTCTCCATCACAGTCTCAGGTACTTGCCACTTGAGTTCTAGGAGGTTGCTAGGACAAGACAGCCTAATGGGCTGATATATGTTCACACAACTCAAGGCTTCTGGAGGTTGTAATCCAAAATGCAACTCACTGTATCTAAAATTAAGGTGTCACCAGGCCCATGTTCCTTTCTAGAATTTCCAGGGTTGAATGCTTCTTCACATCTTATAGCTTGTAGAAAACTCCCTCCTATCTTGACTCACACCCCCCTCAAAGCCACCAACGGCCAATGGAGTCTTTTGCACTTTGTATCCCCAAGAGGCTACCTATAGGCCCTGGTCTACCACATCTGAATATCACATGATAACCTATATATTTATATAATTAAAATCATAATTTAATACATATATTTAAAGGACTTGTGTGATCACACCAGGCTCACACAGGTAATCCTGGGTAATCAGTATTTCACAGCTGATTTCCAGCTCAACTCCCCTTTGGTATAACTAACTTACAAGTCTGTGGGGTATGGTGTGGACATCTTTTCACAGAGGGGGGCAGTCTTGACTCCCAGCCAATATGAGAGATCTCAGGGGAAGGTATCCCAGGATGAGTAAGAGAGAGAGTGGGTAGGTTGTGGGAGGGAGACAACGTGTGTGTGTGTGTGTGTGTGTGTGTGTGTGTGTGTGTGCTGAGGTCCAGAACAGAAACACTTTGCACACACACACACACACACACACACACACACACACACACTCAGTGTGCAGCAGCAGCAGCCATGGCTCCCCTGCTATCTCCTCAGCACACATCATCCTTTCAAACCTCACCGTGTTTCCACACTGAGCTGGGCACAGGCGGTTTCCACAGAGACTGCAGGAGCCAGAGCAGAGCCAGAAATAACTCCAATGAGATGAAAAGCATCCCCTGCCCATCCCTTACCTCCCTACTCCCTCTGCCCCATGTGGGAAGGTCCCACTGGAGGCCCTCTCCCAGGCTTGGGAAACAGTACTCTGCAGCCTGGCTCCAGGGAGAGATGCAAGGGCAGTGATTGGTACCCAAGGATCAGGTTGCAGGGTGGAGTCTCCTCCCTAGCTGCACTTCCCTACCAGGTCCCAACTGTTCCTTCTCTACCTTCTTGCTAGCCATTGGGATCTGGCTTTCTGATCTTGGGCCTAACTCCAANGTCTGGGGATGGGCCTGGGCTAGCACCTGGGATTCACAAAGAGCAGTATCCACTGTGGTCTCTCCTCCCAGTAGGTACCTAGCTCTACCTCTGCCCTGTGCCCATCCTCTCTTTTTCCCAGCCTTAGGAAGCTTGTCTGCAAATCTCAGCAAACCCTTCCTCCTCCCAGGCTCTTCCCAAGAGCTCATGAGACCTAGAGTCCCCCGTAGTAAGGTTGAGTACTCCTGCAGTACTGTTCTCTGTGGCCCCAGAAGCACCCTACCACTGTTTAATTTCTGACACCTCACATCCGGCTCCATCAAGGACAGGGACGTCTATCCTCTGAGCTGGGCTTGTTCTAAGGCACTCTGCACCGGCTCCTAGTNCTTACCTGAGAGAACTAAGACAGAAATGGAGAACGGAGAAGAGAAAGAGTCAGGTCACACAGCCACTTAAGGCCAGCCTTCTCCAGGCTGTAAAGCCCCAAGGCTGTAGCTACAGGTCACCCTGGAGGCCTTGGGGGAGGAGANACACTGATCAACAATAGAAGCCAATGAAACATTTCCAATTTGCTCCCTGCAAAGCCACGGGCTATTTGAGATATCTTCAGTTCTGTCTCTTTGTTATATGATGGGAATTCAATGTATTATTTTATTTGGGTTAAAAATAATAGTTGAGGGTCTGGGAGATGGTTCCACTATTTAAAACATCAAGAGACGCTAACTGAAGCCAACTTCAGCCTCACGCTTGTGCAAGGCCAAGGCTCAGAAATAGAATAGAATTGCCCTAAGGCAAGGCTTTCCTTGTGAACCCCGACCTGCCCCTCCCCGGAGATGCCCTTCTAAGCGCTGCATACTTGGTGTCTGCAGCTCACACACTCAGGCTCCATGANCTTGTCTGCACCGTGAGGACATCTGTGTATATGAGTATGACAAGACACAGACCTGCTCTGACCAGTCATGAGCAGTGACACTGGGATCACAGGTGGCAGTGCCAGGCCCTGGGTCGCTGCTCCTGGTCAATGGAAAGAGCTCTATATTTAGAATCAAAAGTCTCAAACAGAGTACCACTTCTGCCGCTCACCACCCTGTGGCCTTGAACCGCCCACCTGACTTCTCTTAGTCTTACTCTGGGGATAAAAATGTTTCCTGTAAGGAGAGGGTATGAGTTCAAATGAGGTGACCAGAATGAATGGTCTGAGCCTGACACTGTGGGGGCACAGTCCCCCATGTAGACTATGGATGGACCATGCTAGAAAGCACTCAATGTGTGTTTGCTAAAATCACCCATTTGCAAACATCTGTTGAGCTGCACATGGCTACAGGAAGACATGGGCTGGAGGAAATAAGCAATTTTCTCCAAATACATTTCCTGTGAAGCCCAAATGCTGGGAAGTGGGCTGGGGCTTCTAGGNTGGGTAGGATGATGCAACCAGGGCTCCTTCCCTAGGACTTCTCCGGTCAGCTGGGGAGAACCCTGGCAGGAGGGCCACACCCTGAGGTGCTGGGTCAAAGGCAAGAAAGGGTGTTCCAGAGAAGCAGTCTCCTGAGAGCAAGTCCTGAGCCTGTTCCCCTCAGCATCTTCATGGAGACAGGAAAGAAAGAACTGAAAATATGCTCATTAAATCTGCATCTGGCACCCGGCTTGGCAGGGTTGCCAAAATTCTGTAAGACTAGAATTAAATTAGCAAATTGGAAGTCGAATGATTTTAAGCAGGCATGATGGAATTCATCAGGGCCAGGTGGAAGCTGGTGGGGGAAGGGGGACCAGGAAAGCCCACATCCCCAGGGTTTGGAAAGCCTGGCCTTGAGCAGAAACAGTAAAGAAACAAGCCAGACATGATCCACATGACTGAGGTTCACCTTGGGGATGTGGGGGTGACAGAGGGCCCATACTGCAAGGTGGAAGAGACAGGAGGCACGGCTAGACAACAACCAGGAAGGGGTGGCTGGATGGCAGCCTTCTCTTCACAGCCAAGAAAGGACCCTGGAGGCTGTCTAGGTGAGAGGCAGATGGCTCTATGGAGCATGCACTTTGTGGGTGACACAGCATGAGGGTGGCTGGCACTGTTGTATTCACCGTTGCATTTTTACTGAGTTTGGGAAAACATTAGGTAGATATGCAAGGGTTGGGGAGGGGCTTGACCCAGACTCCATGGAGGAAGTTCCTGGGGCATTTACAGGGTGCCAGGCACCATGTGTGATATCCACCATGTATTATCTCATCTATTCATCACACTAATCCTATACCTCAGAGATTTTCTTTTTCCATTGTTTTCAGTTTTTCTTTTTAATTGCTTTCACTTAAAATACATGTATTCTTGGGCATGGTGGTCCACGTCTCTGATCCCAGCACTTGGGAAGTAAAGACAGAAGGACTAGGAATTCAGGGCTATCCTTGNCTATATAGGGATATAAAAGGCAGCCCGAGCTGCATAAGACAAAACAAATATATGTACNAGTCAGGCATAGTGGCTCACCCAAATAATCCCAGAACTTGGGAGGCTGAGGCAGAAGGATTGATTACCATGATTTGAGGCCAGCCTAGGCTACAGGGTGTACAGAGTGAGATCTTGTCTCAAAAGAGCCAAAATAATAACATATATAAATGCGCGCACACACACACACACACATGCACAGAGAGAGAAAGAGAAAGAGGAAAGAGGAGAGAAAAAGAGATAGAGAGAAAGTGATAGAGAGAGGGAGAGAGAATGTAGGAAGTAGACAAATCTCCCTCGTACCCTCTCAGCTCCTACTCCATTCCTGGTTGACCAGGTATTTTCTGAGCAGCTTCCATGAGCACAGAAACTATTCTACATGTGCAGGGCCACACTTAGCCTGAACGAACCTGAACATTTCCTGGGTTAGCATGGGATTGTACCAAACACATTGCTTGGAAGCCTTCCCTTGGAGAGGAGTATGTCCTGACTCTCCTCACGTGCTGGCCCCATAGGTACACATCTTTCTTTATAACAATTGCAAGACATTCCACCCCACTATGNTTGAGCATTGCCTCAGCCAGGCATGGAGGGCCTAGTTCTCAGACATACAACATGCTACAGGAAAGGCCCTTGCACATGGGTCTCTCTGGAGCTGGGATTGGCCTGATTAAGCAAGTATGTCCACTTAAAGCTTTCACTCATGACAATTGAGTCTTCCAAGTCCCCTTGGCCCTTGCAAGCATTTGATCTCTATGTTTTATTATACATTTTTTTTTTGCCATTTCTAGGCAAAATAATCCCATTTTAACTCACAGTCCCTTAGGCTTACTAGTTCAAGTATCCATCATGTGCTTATGGCCATTTTCACCTTGTGAGCTGTCTGCTTATTTTTTGCACATTTGAAAAATGCTTTCCATGTGGCCGCTGTTTTACTTTGTTATTGGACATCTTACATGTGTGATAACTGTGAGCTTGCCACTTCCTGTGCACCAGGCACTGTTCTAGGCTCCCACCAATGTCATAGCATGGAATTAGGGCCCTGTCAAGTGACAGCATAGTCCTTGTCTATGGCCAAGGAAATGGAGGTTCAAAGANTCAGGTCGCTTGTCCAAGGTCATGCATGATCAGATGAAGGGCAGGGCAGAGTCTGAGGAACAAATTGAGTCCATCCTTCCATTTGCAAATTAGTTGGTTCTCAAGCCTTCCCACGGCCCCTGNAATCTAACCTATAAAGAAAGTCCCCCCGAAAATCCCCCTTTCTGTTACTTATCGCTTCCTCTATTGCACATAGTTTTTAAAAGAATGTAGCTCTTGGGCCAGGTACGGAGGCTGACCTTCAGTTTCTGACCAGATGAAGTCAGGAACTACTGCCCCTTTCTGAGACACTGCCATGCCTGGGGACATGTTGGAGGAGATGGGAGGTGGGCAGGGTTTNTGCATGGGAGTAAGAGCCAGACTGCCTGGGCAAGATTAGGGTGAAGCTGTGCCTGGGAGATATCATCATCAAATCAAAGGCATCATTCTCCCCTGCCTCAGAGTGCACGCTGGGTGGCGGAGACCCGGCTCCTGAGTACAACAGACACACATGCTTGTGTGTGTCCGGGGACCAGGAGAGTGCACTGTGAAAAGCCACCTTCCACAGAGCTGCTGCGGTCCTTAATGACACTTTTAATGGGGTGGGGGTTTTTGTTTTGTTTTGTTTTGTTTTGTTTACCCTGAAACACCAACATCACACATAGGTTTCTGGATCACAGAGCAGACACTGATTTGTCCTGTGGACTAGGCCATGCGCACTGCAACAAATGTGCACCATACAGTCCTCAGGATTCCCAAGGGCACAGCATGCACAGAGGGGGAGGGAGTGTTTGCATGCCGTTTGCCACTTTCCTTCTGAGAAAAAAGAAATTAAGTTAACAAAATCAGAAAAATGTGCGAAACTGACAAGCTGAAGCGAACGGCAGAAACAAGTTTTAAAGGTACTGCATGCTCACATTACACTTTTAGCTTTGACCTTAGATGACTTCAGTATTTCCCAAAATGCATCTCTGCAAAACTCTAGTCCACCTTCTTATATTCTTGCATAAACATACGTGCACATGTACACACGTGTCCCCCTCTGATCAGTGGATCTTGGAAAGCTATACAAGATACCTACTCTTGCACACACTCTTACACTCACAACACTCACACACACCCTTTGGCTGATTTCCAGTACACTACCTGCAGCTTATACACACGGAGAAGCCCTATGTATAAGGACCTTTACATTTTCCAAAGTGCTTGACTATAGAGGGTTTTTATTTCCTACCAACATCTGTATACCCTGAGACAGATGCTCTACAAACTTACCATGATAAATGCTGGCCTTTTTTATTTTCACAATATTGGAGCTTGATTAGCATTAAGATTAAAATTACCAAAACTTGAGTAGCATGCACAAAGCCATGGGTTTGATCCCTAGCACCTAATAAACTGGACATGGTGGCACACACCTGTAATCCCAACACTCAGGACGTAGAAGCAGGAGCATCAGAAGTTCAAGGTCNTCCTTGACCAAATAGTGAGTTTAAGGTCAACCTGGGCCACATGAGATGCTAATTAAAAACAACCCAACAATCAACATCAGCAACAAACCAAAGAGCCCATCTTGGGACGGGCATCCTCCCATTTTCAACTCTAAATACTTCTAGGAGAGCTATGGAGATGACATCCTGCTCACCTGAGCACCCTCTACCTCACTGATATCTCAGGGACACCACAGATGTCCACATGCCCAGGCCAGGGTATCTACAATTAGTGCTGACCCAGAGAGGCTTAGGCTGTGTGGTGGTTTGAATGAAAATGGCCCCACAGGCTCATAGGAAGTGGTACTATTAGGAGGTGTGGTCTTGTTGGAGTAGGTGTGGCTTTGTTGGAGGAAGTGTGTCATTGGGGGTGGGCTTTGAGGTTTCAGAAGCTCAAACCAGGCCCAGTGGCTCACTCTCTCTTCCTGCTGCCTGCTGATACAGATGTAGAATTCTCAGCTACTTCTCCAGCACCATGTCTGCCTGTGTGCCACCATGATGATAATGGACTGAACCTCTGAACCTGTAAGCCAACTCCAATTAAATGTTTTCCTTTATAATAGTTGCTGTGGTCATGGTGTCTCTTCACAGTAATAGAAACCCTAAGACAAGTTGTATGGACCAACAGTTAGGGAGAGGTGGAAATTGCTCTGTGCTCAGTGGTTTTCAGCAGGTGGGTCCCAGAGACTCACCTGAGCCAAGTTACGGGTTTTGTGGATGTCAAATCAGGTCCCAGGCCTTGGAACTGCTACACCCTAGTCTCTTTCCTCCATTCCATGGAAACCCCTCCCCAGGCCTGTTGTGGAATATTAGTTTAGATGTTATTACATTTGTTTATACTGTGGAATATTTGTTTAATGATGCAAAGATNTGTTGCATTCTTTTATATTGCATTTGTTTAATTCTGTAAAGCTGTGTTACTTTGCCTGTTTAAAACACCTAATTAGTCTAATAAAGAGCTGAACAGCTAATAGTTAGGCAGGAGAGGGATAGGTGGAGCTGCCAGGAAG
>LZPO01107917.1:405174-418454 GCA_001675575.1 Neotoma lepida
TCATTGGCAACTTGACTGGATTTGGAATCACCTAGGAGACACACCTCTGTGTGTGTGGGTGTTTCCAGAGAGGATTAATTGAGGAGGGAAGACCCACCCTGAGTGTGGGTGGCACCATCGCCTGGGCTGAGCCCCAGCCTGAATGAAAAGGAGAAAAGGAAATTGAATTGAACTCTAGCGGTCATCCCTCTGTCTGTGTCCTGATCCACCTGGATGTGAGCAAGCTCCTGCCATCCCTTCCTTCTTCAAGTTGCTTCTCCTATGTATTTGGCATAGCAGTGATGACACTGCCCTGCAGCTCAGGGTGAGTACTCCCTCCTAAAGAAGCGGAAGCTGAGGTTCAAGAGAGGGACAGGCACATGGTCAAGGTCCCCAGTGAGGATACAGGAGGAGTGGACTTGGGTCTGTGCAACTCCACAGCTTGTATGTGATCATGCAGCTGCTATGGGCCTGGGACAAGTGTGCTGGAGCCCCAGCTAAGGCTGAGCGGGGACAGGACACATAGAAAGTACATCTGGCCTTCTGGGCATCAGTGCTGTGGGCTTCTCTGTCTTGGTGGGGCATGCAGCGCCAGGGCCAGCTCCATGTTACCAGACACATCACCAGGGCCTCCGAACCAGACTCATGGGACAGAATTTAGGACACTGTAGTTAAAGACCCTCAGATGACAGCCACAGTCTCCTCAGTTAAATGATTACTCAGATCTTTTTCTCACATCTACACCCTCTTCTGGAAGATTCCAAATGCTTCTTATGAAATCTGCTCATGGATTCACAGAGATTATCACACCTCAGAACTCCAGAGACTTTCCAACTTAGAGATTCTTAATAAAGCAACAGTAATGTTGATCTTCACAAAGGCACGGGGGAGTCTTGTTTTGATTAATCACAATGACGGTCTTCATTTTCACACAGTATGATTTTAAAAGAACTTTGGGACCACAGTCCTAGGTTTGAACCTTATCTCTGTTCTGAACTTGCTGTGCAACTGTAGGCAAATCANCTCAACAGGGCATGTATAAAAAGCCTACTGTGTGCTGATGAGATGGCCAAGTGNGCAAAGCTGCCAAGCCTGAAGACCTGAGTGTGATTCCCAGGACCTACATGATGGGAGAAGAGAACTGACTCCTGCAAACCGTCCCCTGACCTCCACATGGACATGCACACACACACAAGTAAATATATTTTAAAATGAGACTGCAAGTCCTAGATAGGCAGACTGCAGTCACAGAAAGATAGGAAAGTCACAGTCCTGCTTAACTCTGACTTCCTTGCCTGGACCATGAGGACAAGCAGTTGCTAAGTGCCTCCTCTGTGCCAGGCCCTTGACATGCGGTGTGATTCTCACTTCACCCCACCAAGAGCCCCAGGAGGTCGGTTCTCCAGAACTGGCTCTGCAGCTGAGGGAAGTGAGGCACAGGCCCATGAGGTGGCCTGGGTGAGCCTGCAGCAACACCAGTGTGTGGCAATGTCCNAGCTCTCCTCCCGAGCCCTCCCTCTTTGGCAGATCAGCCCACAGAGCGCAGGGGATAATAGGAGCGAGTGCTCTGCAGCCGATCAAGAGCCGCACGGATGCATGACATCATGGTTATTAATAATGGAAGCAGCACAACCAATCCACCATCCATCCAGATGGACCACCTGAACTGCCTCTAATCGCCTGCACACAGATCGCAGGATTCTGCAGTGGGATGGCAGGGAGGCACCCCAGGAGGGCTACCCTCTCCGCATGACTGGGGTGGTGTGGGACAGACAGAGGGGGCAGTCCTCTGAGAGAGCAGAGGCAGCTTGGTCTCCAAGCACAGGATGCTTGCAGTTTAGCCTCAATGAAGGAGCCAAGATGGTAATTAGGCCTTAGACAGAGCAGCAGGCTCCCCCCAGGATCCTGGCTGGGAATCCATGAGCAGTGGTTAGCTGCCTGGGTCCTCTTGGTGTCCCTTAGCCTGGGCCCCTCTGGCTGCAGGGCCTTAACCTGTTGCTCCTCTGCCTGGTGGTTTTCCCTGACTCTTTACATGCTGCCACATTTCCATTGCTTAGGGCCCAGGACCAGTGTCAAGTCTGAGAATTCCTGAAGCCCCAAGTCTCACTTTTGCACTTTCTTCCTTCTGCTCCCAATGCCCCTCAACTGCCTGTCTATCTCCACGTGGGCACCAGAGCCATGTAGCTTGATCTTGCCCTCTGATTCTTTCTTCCCACCTGAAAGCAGGCTCCTGAAACAAACAGAGTGAACCATTTTTACAGCTGGAATCTCCAGAAGACTGTCTAGGACCCACCAAGCCTTGGGCAAACAGTGCATCCCCTGGGATGCTGGTCTGGGTCACAGCCATCTTTTCCGCCAGGGACACTCATGCTCTCCCTCCCCTCTCTGCCCATTCTGCTAAGTGGTGGGGTCCTTACCACCTCAGTGTTTTGACAGTCAATTAAAACAAATAGGATAGCACTCCCCAGAGCTGTGATATCCCTTTCCATGTGACCAAATAGCAGTGAAACAATATGAGCAAATATGGCAGGAAATGAAAGAAAGTGCTGAGAGGGTTTCCCAGTCAATCAGGATGCATCTTGGGGAGCAGATGCAGACATTCTGCCAACTCTGGGGACATGGGGACCGGAGTTTTCTGATGAGTGACTCTTGTCACAGACTGGAGCACAACAGGATGGATGTGTGTGTGTGTGTGTGTGTGTGTGTGTGTGTGTGTGTGTGTGAGAGAGAGAGAGAGAGAGAGAGAGAGACAGAGAGAGAGAGAGAGAGAGACAGAGAGAGAGAGTCCACAGCTACAGTGGGTCTATGTATAGAAGTGGGCATTTGAGTGTGAAGCAGTACACAGGCATGTGTGAGAGACTGTTCATCAAGGAGTTCACTGTCATCCCAACTTGTGCGACTGTTTGAACTTTATATCCTTTACAAATATTGCATAGTAGGTACTTGATCAACAGTTCATCCAATAATCAGTCATGTAAATCAATGTGTTTCCCTAGTGTACTCTATAGGAGCCCACATAAAGCAGCAAGGACGGCTCCAGAAGAGAACTTCCTCACTTNGGCATGTAACTCAGTTATATGAGAGCACTGGATGGGACTCTGGGTTCTGGTTCCCATCCTCAGTTTTCTGACAGTTGATTAATGGTCTCAGGGAACTGCTCAATGGATTTNGTCACTACTGGGTGATCTCAGGCCACTGCTTGGCTAGCCACTTGTGGCTGAGCTTCTGCCNGTCCTCCACCAAAGAGGACAATTAGAACTCAGCTGTCAGTTTGCAACTGTATGGCACCACATCAGCTCTATGAGAAGCCGGTGAAGCTGTTTCCCCCCCCAGAGCAAGCCTATGTAACTTGCAAAGGGCTCACAGCCAACAAGAGAAATGCTGGATTTGACCAGGTTCTTGTATTGCAGGACTTTTCAGAGCCTTTAATTTGACAATATGGATTGTAATTGGCCAGATGGGTAATAAAGAGCTTGTAGAAACTGCCAGACTTACTTAAACAGGGAAACCTTTACTTGTAGAACAGNCTTCAGAACTAACCTGCCATGAAACACACTGGGAAATCTGCTAGCCAGCACAAAGGACACTTGTTAATGCCTGCTTCTGTACAAACGATAGGGTGGAAATCATGTTCTAGGTCATAGAGCAGAGCCGTGGCAAATGCCTGCCCACAAATCATTCAAACCACTGGAACCAGCACNTGCACAGAACTNCACAGTTACAAAACAATTCAACTTGCAGGCCCTCAGTTCTCCCTGGGGGGCACTCACCCNCATTTTCCAGATGATAAGAGCACAAATGAATGAAGTTTAGACCACTCTGATGTGAGTGAACCACTGCGATGGACCAGTCCCTTGACCGACTGACTCTACCTGCTCTCCTCTGTGGTCTTCATCAAACCGTCCATGAAAACATTACATTTTATAGGCGAGCGATTGTGGTCACTATGCAAAGCCCCTGTAAGAATCAAGGCTGATGCCACCGCACCTGTTCTGCAGCCACCACCAGTCCTGTCCCAAACCTAAGCACCCTGCACATGCTAAAGTGGGTAGGGTTGGGTGCTCTCAGAAANGCCCATGGAGCAGGGCTCTGGAAACACCAGTCTGTGAGGCCTGAGAGCTCCTTGCCAATGGCAACACATTCCCTGCCATTGCAGGTATGGACCCCTGCAGGTACCACCACCACCCCTNCGAGCCAGGTGCCATTCTGCCAGGAGGAAGGAAGAACCAGAGCAAGGCTACTTTCACTCTCTAACAGTGAGCGCGCAATGAGCAAAGGCTGTGGGCTCTGACAGTCTGAAACTGACGAGGCCTCCAGCGGAAAACGTGGCCAGAGAGACCAAACACATTGAGCAGTTCCCAGAGGTGTGTGGACCCCGCCGTGGGTCCCTGCAAAGGGGAGAGGATCAGCGCAGGACCCTGGAGGCTGCGCACCTGAGGGCGAATGGGGCTGCGCACCGCAGCGGTGTGCGGACGCGGGAACGCTCGTCACCCTAGGATGATGACAGAAGTAGCGTTGGGGAAAAGCGAGCGCAGAGCGCGTGCACCGGCGCAGAACCCGGGCCGCTCGCACCCAAAGGATCGGGAAGCTGGGACCGTCGCGCCCGCCCGCCTTGGCCNCAATCCTGCGAGGTGTTCGGCGCTTGGTGCTTACCTGCGACTGGCTGGGCTCGGCGCCTCGGGCTAGCTGCGCTGTGCTGCGCCGCGCCGAGCTAGCTGCGCTGGGCTGCGCCGGGCTCCGCGCCCGGCCTCCGGCGGCTCGGCAGCGCCCGCGCGCTCGGCTCCGCCCGGCTCGGCTCCGCCCGGCTCGGTGCCCTGGGCGCTCGCTGGCGGCCCACGCGGCGCGGGGTGGGCGCGGGGCGGGCGCGGCTCCGGGCCGCCCCGCGGCCGCTGGGAAGCTCCTTATTTGGGCAGTGATGTCAGGGGAAGTCGCAGGGGCCGGACCACCCACTTCTTTCCATTCTCTACCCAGAGTTTCCTGTTGCCAAGCCCGGGGACCCCGCTGTCTGCCCGAGGCGGGCGAGCACAGCCCGGCCACCAGCTGCTCCGGGATGCCCAGGCAACCAGGGTCATGGAGTATCCCGGCGCGGCGCGTGGCGGCCGAGGCAGGGGCTCCGCGGCTGGGGAATCCCCGGCTGCAGCGGCCGCTGGGAGGGTCTGCTCCGTCGCCTCCACTGTGACAGGCCGTGTCACTGCGGGCGCCGCCCCTCCCTCCGCGCCCGCCCTGGCTCCCGCGCTGTCATTTCCTCTCAGGCTCTCCAGAGAGGACAAGCAGGGAAGCCCCGGTGACCGCTGCCGGGGGCCCTGTCACTGGGTGCCACGCCTTGGTCTCACAGGGCCGGGAGGGCGCCCATCGCCTTTTCCAAAGTGAGCTCTGCCAGTAGTCTTCTTCCCAGGTGCTAGCCCTATCCTGGAAGCCCGTGCATTCCCAAGCGGGAATCAGCTTTAATGAGTGCTGGGAGCGGAGAACCTGATGGGGCCTCCCTGGGCTCTGACCGGGTGGGGGTGGGAGTCACCTGGAAGGCTTCCCAATGGTCAGACCTTACCAGAAGCTTCTGTATCCCAGGACCAGACCTGCCTCACTTTGGTCTTCGTTGGGAACATAATTGAGGCAGCCCCCCACCTCCCACCCTCTACTCCCATGCCCGATCCTACCAGCCAGCGCAAAAACTGTGGCCTTGAGACTTCAGCACTGTCTGCAGTCTACAGGTGTCTGTGCTGCGGCTCAGACCCTGCTGGTGTTGGGTGTGTGTTGCCCTGGCTTGGCTGACTCCAGGCCTAGCTTCTCTGCCCCGAACAGCCTCAGGAAGAGGTTATGAGAATGAGGGGCAGCCAGACTATAAAAAGGACACACTGTTTGGACCATGCAAGGTCCACCACTGTCCAGCATGCTGACCAGGCCTTTCTCAAAGGATCCTTGGAGGATCCAGGCCTTTCTCTGGCTCCAAAGANCATGATCTCAAACGCATCTGGGCCCAAGTATTTGACCCTGAGCATTTGTGTGCCTTCCTGCAACAGTGCCACCAGAGCCAGTGCTTTCCCACCAAAGCCAAGTGAGAGCAAACCCATCACTCCCAGACCACTAGCCTTAACAGAGGGAGCCCCAGCTATCTAATGGGCACNGCACTCCCAGGAGCTGGAGAGAAAACGCCATGGCTGCAGGGCTTGTATGACAGGAAGGCAGGTGTGACAATAGTTGACCACAGGCCTGCTCACTCTCAACTGCCTGCTTACCCACCAGTTGCCAAGCTTCCTAGTAGTTCTGTGGATGTGCATTCACCTACTCTCTCCCCATTTTCCAGAAGCCCAAGGCCAGCTCTAATGGGGCCATCTCCTTCCTTTAGGAAAGGCCATGTGCTCTGATGGGCATGCAAGCCCCCACCCCAACTGCTGCACAAACACACACACACACACACACACACACAACCAGCCTCAGCTGACTCCCACTGTGAACCAGACCTCACTCCTTGGGCCTTTGTACAACTTCTATCCTGCTGCTGTCAAGCCCACTTTATTCAGATCCTTCCCTGGGGCAGGTGTTACAGGACAGATCCTTGACCCCCACCCCTGCTCTGTTCTCACTGTCCTGGTAGAAGTAGCTTTAGGCAGAGAAGTGAACAATTGCTCCTGCCCCAGGCTGGGTGACACCCTCTCTTTTGAGAGGTGGCTCTGCCCTACCTCTACCAAGAGCCCTCATGCTGTCATAGGTAACTCAGTGGCTCCTGCTTCTACAGATACACCTGTATCTGTTACCCCAACTGCAGTCAGTTGTGATGGATTCCCCCCCTAAGCTCTCCATCCTGATCAGTCTGTCCTCCTAAGGCTGAGTTTACTGATATTGTCAAGTAAATGAAGGATCCTTGTGAATGCGTGAGTGCGTGTGTGTGTGTGTGTGTGTGNGTGTGCNTGTGTGTGTGTGTGTACTGATCACAGAAAGAACAGAACAGTTGTACACAGAATCATCACAGAGGTTCTTGTTCTGGCTCTGCATCTGGCCTGGAAGGCAGAGGCAGGGGTGTTAACAGGGCCAGACTGGATGCTTGGGAGACAAAGCCATACTGCTGTGGAGTGGCTGCCCTGAGGTTCTTGCCGGATGCTCCTTGGTGCTGCTGACTCTCCAATACCCTAAGATTTGTCTCCCCACTGCTCTCCCTTGACCAACCTCTCTGCAGCTTCTGGCAGGCAAAGACTTCTCCACAACAACTCCAAGGTGAAGAGTCCTGACCTGCACATGCTGAGCAGGAAGGGAAGAGATGAAGGAACATGCCTTCAACAGACAACTATGGCTATACTTGATCCCTTGACCCTGTGAGCCACACAGGCCCTTACAGCAGCAGCCAGGATGGTCATCCAGAGAGCCCTCTCCTGCTCCTTCCACAACCAATGCTACTTGACACTCAGTCCTATCCCAGTGATGGCGTCCTTTCTCACTGGAGACCAGAAGGTCTTTAGGACTCTGGCCTCCATGCTCAGGGCCATAGTCTGATGACAGGTAGCCTGTGTCAAGCCTCTTCTCTGTGANTCATCCACTTCCAAACCCTAGGGACTGTATGGAACANNACTCAGTAAGCAGGTGGTGCCAGGTGCCATTTCCTTACACTGGGTCCAGCCCCTGCCTATGGCAGTGCCAGGTCTTGAGAAAGTCCCAGTGCTTGCCTCCAGGGGCCTTCCCACATTCTTTCATTCCTGAGATGTGAATCAGGTACTTTGCTGGGAACATGTNACATACTTGCTGGTATCCTGGAAGCACCATCCAAGGATGGAGACNGAGGCAAATAGATACCCTAACATCCCTTTCTCGATGCTCCTGCTTGCCAAGCTTAAGGTGAGGAAAAGAAAGATATGCACAATGGGAAGGAGGCCACGTTCCTTCTAGGGCTACAGTTCAAGAAGATGGCAGTCCAGGTGTTCCAGGCTAGAATGTCAAATGCTCGTTTCCATGGAAATCACACACACACACACACACACACACACACACACACACACACACACACACCACACCACACCACACCTGCTCCAAAATCAGCATCACAACATGGAGACTTCACAGGCCTGGAGCCCAGGGCAGGGCTGGCATCTGAACTGTCATTTAGAATGCCATCTCCATATGTAGTGTCCTTTGCAGCTCCTAACAACCAAACAACAGGCAGGCTTTTGGAATACTCTGTGGTTCCTAAGGAATGGGGGCTGCCANAGAATTTTAGGGAACATTTTCAAGGTAGGGGTGGGCAACTGTTCTGAGGGCCCCTGACTTATTTTTATTTAGGTCTTATGCCTACCCCACCTTCTTTCCCCTATGACTATCATTTTCAGGACTCAGATGCTCTGTGTTGTTTTCCTACTCGTGGTGTGTGTGCACGTGTGTGTGTATGTGTGTGTGTGGCATTCTCTCCTCTCTCCTGGGGAAAGAGCTAGAGGTCTCAACACCTCCTGAGGTCCCTTTGGACTCTCTTCCAGCCTTTCTCCTGATAGAGCACTGTGTATCCAGCTCCCTGGATCAGTCCTTAATCTGTGGCTGTGGATGACAGCACAGGCCTCAAGGCCATGTGGATCTGGGTTCCTGGGGATGTCACTGATCTTGATTGCCTCATCCTGAAAGGCTTTTGTGACATGTTAACAAGATAGTGTTGGGTCTTTGAAAGAAAGTATCCAGTATTTAGGAGGGGCTAAGTAAACAGTATTAATCACTACTTGTTCCCACACTGTGATCTGGAATCCACGCCCCCTCCCCATCTTGCTTATATTTATGAATAGGGGTCTATCATGGCAAATCGGAAACCAGAATCTCTTGTCCATCTTTGCTGTCCTACTTCAGGCCACCAAGTCACAGTGGGCCCCTCCTCAGCACTCCACCTAGTCTGTTCTTTCATTTTTCTTTTCTTTCTTCCCTTTTCTGAGCCAGAGTCTCTATGTAGCCCTGGCTGGCCTAGAACTTGCCCATGTAGACCAAGTTGGCTTCAAATTGACAGAGATCCTCCTGCTTCTGCCTCTGCCTCCCAANTGGGAGTAAAGGGGAATAAGTCCACCATAGCAGGTCCAGCTAGCTCTTCCAAATCCCTCTGAACATGAGGGGCACTCTGAGACAAAATCAAGTGAGACCTTGTCTAGCTAAAACACCCTATCTCCTAGTGCCTTCAATAACTGAACCNTAGTTTGCCTGTCTAAACCATCCTATCTTGGTACCATCCTCATCCATGCTACCCTCTTACTTCATAGAATCCTTTATATTTCTGAGGCTGCTAAGTGCACTTCACGTGTGCAACCCTTGTATTGGCTCCTCTGCATAGTTGGCTACTTAGCCTCAAGGGATCCCCAGTCCCCCAGGTGGTCCTGGCTGTGTCCAGCACTGACTGTGCTGGCCTGTTCCTCCTGTGTGGTCTTTTCGTCCTGGACTAGATGCCACTTTAGATTCTGTACATCTCTATACAAGTGCATCTCAGCTCCAGGAACATCACAGATATGCAGAGAATGCTGGCTGTCACACTGTACCCCTGCAGCCATCCTATCCAGCAAACAACCACCACAAGAGGCCATTTAGCCTCCACCCCGTGATTTTCCCAAATGACAGAAGGATCATTTCCATTTTTGGCTGACACTTGGGCTCAGCCTTAGCTCTGGCTTCTCATGCATATTTCTGAAGGGGACTCCNGCAGGGCTCACCCTCCCTACCATGGGGCCTCAGGTGGAGAAGGCAGGGCCTTTGCTTCCAGGAAATCAGATTAGACAANCCACACTCCCCTGGCAGCTCTGAGAACAGGCTTTCCCCAGCCAAGGGACTGGCTGGATGGTCAGTGACAAATGTTCCTGTACCCATGGCCTCCTGCTCAGTAGCAGATCACAATATCTGGGACCTAGATTCACTCAGACTCNGGCACAGGTCCTACCCTGACACTTACTGCTACTGGGTTCCCAATATTGAGCTCAGTTTCTTCAGATGTAAAATGACATCTCAGGCCATGGTTCCTAGGACTAGGAGAGAGCTAATGGAGTCTAAGGTAAAAATGCATCTTAAGTACCAAGAATTGAAGCTTGCATGTAAAACATGCTCATTAAAGGAAGTCCCCCACCTACCCTCCAGCTCTGGAGACACTGATGACCAAGGCTCTGTCCTTATGGCTCATACAGTTAGGGAAGGGAGAGTATGAGGATTANAGCACACAAATAAATACTCACACAAGGTAAACAGTAACAGGTNGGGGGGTCTGGGAGTAGCAAAAAGGAGAAGGGAATTCTGGGATGGTGCTCAGGTGACCTTCATCCAAATGTGATAGATATGGCTTATATGACCGGCTCAGGGTAGGGGGTTAAGGGTCAAGGGGTAGGTAGGAACCAAGCCCAAGGGGAGACAAATCCTGCTCCTCTGACCGGTAACAACCAGTTACAGAAAGGCCTTGTACTACGGAAAATAACTGTGACAACAGAAGGAAGAGGAGAAGAGAGGAGAATGGAAGGGGGTGGGGTTGGTTCCCAGGCTACTTTCAGGAGTCTCGTCCAATAACAACAACAAAGGGATATATGTGTCTGGCTCCACCCTACTGAAACCTTCGTGCTCTTGAGTCAGGAGGGACATCTCCAGTCTTCCATCCTTCAGCCTCAGGGTCTTCCCAGAGGAGAGCCATCCTTCTCCAGGAAAGGCCTGGAACAGGCAAGACAGCTCACAAGACTCTAAATACCATGTGACTTTTTCTGCTATTTCTTCCCTTGCACTCTTTCTTCCCCTTGGAATGCTCTTCCTTGTGTTTCTGTCCCCTGCACCCTCCCCTGTTACTGCTCTATGAACTCGCCCTGACATTTAGGGAACACAAACCACTCTCCTTTGTGTGCTCTGTTTTCTTCTGTTTTTGAAGAGTGGATTTAAAGCTTCCTCCTTCAAAATATTGCTTCTATTAAAGCATTTCTGCCTAAGGCCCCCACTGGATTGTGTGAGTTCCAAGGGGCGATGCTTGGTACCTAGTGGATGCTCAATACATAAGGAACCTGGAAGGTTCTCTTCTGGTACTTCCCATGGCAGAATGGGAAGTAGTGGCAGATGCTGCCACTCTGCCTCCATCAATCCCCAGGGACTCCTGACTCCTCCCACAATCAGCTGCTCCACATGAAAACAAACTCCCAGAGCAAGCTTCCCCNACCTAGCTGGTAATTTCCTGCAAGTAGCTTCTCATGTATTGACCCCCTTGAAGTCTGACCCAAAGGATGAGGGTCCCACAGGCACCCTGGTNCACCTGACTGGGTGTCCGTGAGAAAGGGTTGAGATCTTAGGAGGGAAGGTAGCATGTGTTTGATGGCTAGGTCTGGGTCTGAGATGAGGGATTCAGAGCACTAGGCCTCTACTGCAAAGGGGTGAAGATAAGATGGAAGATAACGGGACTTGGGGTGGGAGTGCACAAATATACCATGTCTTCTCTCTCCTGAAGAAAATGTATCCATTGTGTGTGTGTGTGTGTGCGTGTGTGTGTGTGTATGTGTGAGTATGTGTGTGCGTGTGTGTGCGTGTGTGTGTGTGTATGTGTGTGTGTATGTGTGTGCATGTGTGTGCATGTGTGTGTGAGTGTGTGTGTGTGTGTGTGTGTGTGTATGAAAATGGAAGGAGGCTGTTTGTGAAGAAGAGACCAGTGGAGGGGAGGGAGGACCAAAAGAGGTAATAGGCAAATGTGCTTTAAGTATGATGGGGTTTATGTGTGAAATGCTATAGTTATACACTANATGTTTTACACTTAAAAGAGCAGTGAGGGCAGAGTGAGGGAGGGTTAATTTGTGCTAGATTAGCTGGCATTGGATTGTGGTGGCCAAGCTCTGGGTGTGCCTGTGAGGGACACGCCCTGGGTGAAATTAATCTGTGACTCAGTAGACTGAGTCAAGCATATGTTCCCCCCGAAGTGGGTGAGTATCATCNAGCCAACTAGGGCACACGTAGGACACAGAGGCTGAGGAAGAGGGGACCCTCTTGCTGGTCTGTGGAGCTGGGAGCTGGTCTATTCAGGCTTTGGGTTCAGGAAGAAATATTGGTTCTTCTCTTGGCTTTCAGATAGAAACTGACTCCAAGAGATCTTGGGACTCATTGGCCTCCATAACCATGAGAACCAGTTTTTTACAACAAATACACACACACACACACACACACACACACACACACACACACATCCATTTCTCTAGAGACCCCTGCTCATGCAGATGCTGAGGACTCAATTCTCGAAGCTATCAGGATCTTACAGAGTCTCCATTCTCCTACCACTCCCTGCAGTGAGTGAGCATTCCCAATCTCCTCACATTCACAAATGGCCCCATTCACCTGGCAGTGCATCTCTGGCAAAGAAACACATGCAGCAAGCATTCAATATGGTGGTAAGGGGACAAACACACACCTCAGACTTATTTGGGCAGCCCTCCATAGATTTGGGTACAATTACACCCATACCCTCATGCCNTCCCCAAGGCCCTGCTTTCCAGATGTTCCACAGAGGCTAACAGGTGACTTGGGGATAGCCCCAGCAGATGGACCTGTCTCAAAGGCATGGCCTTCTTCAGGGGCCATGATTAGGATTTAGCAAAGACTTGGATGCTGCTGCCTCCCCTAAATACATGTATTCTGTAACAATACTCAGCCAACACAGGCCAAGCCCTGTTCTAGACATTCAGTGAACATCAGAGGGAACATGGACAAAAGTCCTGCCTCCACAGAGCTTCTCCTTCACAAGAAATGCAGACAGAAATCAAGAGACANAACAAACGTACTCCAGAAAACACAGTAGCCAGAGCTCTGTGCTGTGACAGAAGAAGAGAACAGTGACCAGGAGCACGTGGAGCATGGGTCACACACTTAAGAACANTTAGCATAAGTCTCCTGGAGTAGATGATGTTGGAGGCCTGACCCNAATCATGTGGTCTAGGGAAGGCCTTCATGGACAGAGGGAACTGCAGATGCAAGAGCCCTGNGGCTCAGTGTGTCAGATATTTTAGACAGGGTCTTGTGGGCCACTGTGAGAACTGCAGGTTTGGAAGAAATAAATGAGGCTCCTAAATCAGGTTCCCCTCACCCCGTTTTTTAAGGATGTCATGTATCCCAGGCTAACTAAGGATGTTCTTGAACTCTTGATTCTTCTGTCTCCACCTTCCCAGCATGCCATTGCAGGCGTGCACCACCATGCCCAGGTTCCTAAAGTAGGTTTCAAAGAAATCTACTGGTGTCTAAGAACACAGCCTAGCCAGGGCAGGCTGTGAGAATCAAAAGGCACCTGTGGGCCGGAGGGCTGACTAGTGAATAAAGTTCTTGAAGCACAGGTATGAGGACACGAGTTCAGATCC
>LZPO01107917.1:428065-443565 GCA_001675575.1 Neotoma lepida
ACTGTTTCAGCTCGCCTGGCTATCCATCTAGCTTCTGGGATCTGCCTGTTCCTGTTCTCCTAACCCCCAGCACTGGGGTGACAGATGTGTGCTGCTGTACCTGGCTTTTATCTCAGATCCAAGCTTAGGTCCTCATGCTTTTTCAGTGAGCTCTTTACTCACAAAGCCATCTCCTCAACACCAACATGTGTTTTAAGAACTGCAAGATGTGCTCTCTGCCTGCNTGAGCTACAGTGTTCAGCAGCTGCTCTCGGAGATCAGGCCTTCTGCTCCATGACCTGAGCAGTAAATAGCAACAGAAGACAACATGCCCTGTCATGAATTCTTTCATGGCTGCAGGTTATCCAGCAAACATTCAGTGGGCCAGCATGATGGTGGAAGTAGGCTGTCCCCGTCCTCAGTTCCCCAGAGGCCATCCTAATGGGATCNAAAGGTGCTCCTGGTGGCTATGTCTAGAGAAGGTTGCTGAGAGAGACTTTGTATCAGGCTGTGTGTGGTCCCAACTGCTACAATCTTGGGACTGATGTGTTTATTCTTCACACACTCAATAGTCCTATCCTGGATACTTTTCCTGGCTACCTCTAAGCCCCAGCATTCTGCATATCTGCTTGAAGCTCTCCACTGTCCTGTACAGACATACCTTCTGAAACCTTTTCACAAGATGTTTCCTTCAGGTTATCACATACTGTAGGGAGCCCAGACTCCACCACCAGGTCTTTAATTGGACAGCTCTTTCCCAAGCCAGGTCCTCCTGTTCCTCACCACTATGGCTGGCCTTCTTCTATCATATGCCTGCAATGACACACTTCAGCTCCCTGGAATGCTGAGGCTGCATCTGTCCATGCCTCAGGCCACCANCAGCAGTACACATGCTTTGGGATCACTNTGAGTTGTGCTGCCTTGAGGCTGTCAGGTTCCTGGGTCACCTGTGGTTCCTCTGTTGCTGGGGGTGTGTCTGTTTCCTCACTAGGCTATAAGCATTTATAAGTCTGATTCCTCTCTCTATCCCTAGCACCTGAACAGGCATGGCCCTGAGTGGGCTTTGGGGGTGGAGGGTGTTGGATGGTACAGGGAATTATAAGAAGGAGCCACAGGAAGTCCCTGGCAGGCTGTTCATGAACTGACCAATTTATCAGAACTGAAACTCAGCCGGTGGCAGCACTATCTCAGTGGAAGAGCTCAGGAAGACTTGATCCAAGCTCCCCAAGACTCTCNCCCTTGTCATGCTGTCCGGAGCTTCAGTGACAGGCTGTGGAAGCTTACTCAGTTTACCCAGGAGTTCATGTCCATTCCTTCCAGCAGACTGAGGGAGCAGTTACTATCTCCCAGGACCTGGGGTCAGCATGGAATTAAGCACAGATGCACACCCAAAGCCCTGCCAAGTGAAGGGCAAGTGAGGGGACAGAAATGCATACAGAGGCACCACTGAGGAGAGCAGGATGCATTTAGAAAGACATCTTAGAAAAGTGATGTGTGATGGGAATGTCTTTCTAAAAATGTGTTGCTCTGATTGGTTGATAAATAAAGCTGTTTGGCCAATGGTGAGGCAGAATAAGGTTAGGCAGGACATTCGAACTAGGGGAAGAGAAGGAGAAAGCAGAGCGGGGGCAGACGCCATTCTGCCGTCCAGAAAACAACATGTAACACATAGGTAAAGCCACGTGGAATACGTGGTGACATAGATTCATAAAATGGGTTAATTTAAGATGTAAGAGCTAGCTAGCGAGAAGCCTGCCAGGGCCATAGTTTAAAAATGATATAAGCCTCTGTGTGTTTATTTGGGTCAAGCGGCCGTGGGAGCCGGGCAGAACCCGGACCGGACCGGACTGGACCAGACAAACTTTCGTCTACAAATGGCGCACTGAGGGGGCTTACTAGAGGGACTGAGTTGGAGGCGGGAGAGGAGAGGAATTGTTAGGCCAGTAGGAGAGTGAAGTGCAAGGCATAGAAATATGAAACAGTACAGCCAGATGAGGAGCCACCTAAGCCATGTGAGGCCAGCATCAGCCCAGGAGGGAACAGGAACAAGTCCATGCCCCAACTGTCTTGAAAGTCCCTGAGACCAGCTGGGCTCCAGCTTGTAGGAAAGCGCTTTGTGATTGGAACTTTTGGGTCCTATTCCCTTGTTCTGTCTAGTGCTATCACCCCTAGAGTGCTGTACCCTTGTTCTGTCTAGTGCTATCACCCCCAGAGTGCTGGGGGCCACAGTAGGGGCCATGATCCCACTCTATCAGTCTCCCAGGCAATGCCCCAGCTTTAGGACAAGCTTTCACACCTCACAGGTCCTTGCAGAGACCTTGGAACGTCAGGGCTGTGCAATACAAACCACTGAAGAAATGAGTCCCCAGCGGCCTCAGAAAGCAGAGTCCTTAGGGAAAGGTCCTTTAAGCAGGTTTGGAACTTTAAGTAGCAGAAACAGTTTCCCATACTGGGGAGATTGCTCAGTGGTTAGAGCACTTGCAGAGCAAGTGTGAAGATCAGAGTTGGAATCCCTGGAGCCCAGCATAGACGGTAGATGAGCAAGAGTGGAGAGGAAGGATTTCCTGAGCAAGCAGGCTACCCGGGGTAGCTGCATTGGCAACCTCTGGGTCCAATTGAAAGATCCTGCCTTTCAAACAATAAGATGGAGGGCAATTTCAAGTAAGACTCTTAATACCAGCCTTGGCCTTCACATACACAAACACAAGGTATGCATGCTAGCATACATATGTGCAGCCACACACAAGCAAATATGCATACACACATACAAATAACGCATACAGGCACATGAAAAAAATATTCTCTTGGGTCCCAGTGAAGGGAAGGTTTACTACCTGGCCCAAGGCTGGGTCCTTAGAGAAGGCCCTGTTGGGGGTGTTTTTGTCACTGGACAGCACTTGCTCTGAGAGGCTGGCCTCTCAGACCCAGAATGCAGTCAAAACTAAAAAAGACCCAGGGGCAAAGGAAGGAAGACAGTGGAGCTGAGTTAGAAGAGGTCCAGGATTTGTAGGCAGGCTCCTGTTGGTTGTCACACCACTGCCACCCTCCTGGTCCCACCACTCATGGTGACAGTCAGGCCCTGACAAGAGTGCTCCTGTGGAGCTGGGGACCAGCTGAGTGAGTGGCTCTTTGTTCTAAACTGTCTCCCAGAAAGCACNATGCCTGGGAAAATCCTTTTGTGTGACCTCCTAGAGCTCCAGCAGCCTGACATAAGTGAAAACTGAGCCCTGGGAAGGAGAAGTGGCTGGCCTGGGGTCACGAGGTGAGGCAGTGACAGAGATGTAGAGGACGCAGGTCTCCCTGCTCTCTGCTTCACCACTCTGACTTCCTGCAGGTGACTCAGCGTNAGCCAGCACAGGAAGGAAGTGGGAGAGGGAAGCCCAGCCTGCTGGACTCCAGGTCACCACTCAGTCAGTCCAAAGCCACCAACCACCTTGGCTATGTGGCTCTGGCTGGTGTCTGTGACCTCCCTGCCCTTCTGCCCACTTGGCCTCTCTGGGACCTCCCTGCTGTATAAGCTTCCCTCCTAAGGAGGAGTCAGGAACCAGAGTAGATGACATGAGACGTGATGACACCTCACACCATTCGCTGGCTNTGGGAACTCTACTGATTTCCCCAGACTCTGTTTCTTTTACCTACAACATGAGGGAAGGTATGTTTGTAGGATCACAGTTTGTCTCATCCCATTCCTCACTGTGGGCTGGCTCCCATCTCCTTCACCTAGATAGCTGAGCTCCATGNATCATCTAATTTCATTGTCACAACCCTGCAGAGTAGACATCATCATTCTCATATCACTGATGGGGACTCTATGGTGCAGAGAGGTGAGAGCACACAGTGCCTGACTGGGGAAGGCAGGATTTGAACCTGGCTCCACATGACTCCAGAGTTTGAGTCATCTGTATCTGCCTTGCCAGCTGCATGCTGGGGCAGGCAGCACTTCTGTCCCTCTTCATGGCTTCATAGACTCATCCTGGCTCTACCACTTAACAGGATGCAGTATGGAGGCTCTGCCCCCCCCCCATGTCCTTTCCATATACTGGGGAAGCCATTCTCCCTCTAGGGGGGAAGAATGGGGCTGTGCTCTGCGGTCACACCTTACTAACTGCATACAGGGTCACTGAGCCTCCAGTCAGGGATGCAGGGGGACCAGGACCTGTTAAGAGCATCTGCCTTCACCACCACAGGAAGTGCTTCAGGCCTCTTTTTGTCTGGGGTTTTCCATGTGCTGAGCGCAGGTCTGTGAGAGCAGAGACGAGAGAGGGCTGCAGACAGAAGNGTNTCTGTTTGCTAACCTGTTTCCTCTACTTCATTATCTAGTGTGTGGAGGGAGGAGAGGAATGGCTGACTCCCAAGACAGGGACAGATGGACATCAGTAACACCCCAGTCAGAGGGGTGAGGGGTAGGGATCCTGACAGTTCACCACATGAGCCAAGCTGCTTCCCTCCCATACTGGCTTAACTTCTCAGGGAGAGAGCCCCTTCCCTCTCCAGGCACCCACCTCACCCNCGGCACTCTCTGTACCACCACCCAGTGTTCTGCCTAGGATTCTTTAGGGAACAAGATGAGGGGCTGAAAAAGTGNGTCCACTTGAACAAACCTGTTAGACATCTGTTTCTCTGGCTGAGTTGTAGACTCCTCAAAGGCACAGTGTTTGAGAGATTCTTCTTTGTAACCTCTGAGGGTAGCACGGCTCTTGTTTTATTTGTCCTCATAGACAGGCTGGGCATGCATCAGGACTGGATGTAGCAGTGAGGGTCAGCGGACTCTACTCCAAGCAAGTGCCTGGCCTATGTATGCAGAAGCTGAAGCTGCAGTGAGGCCTTCTGGACTATTTCTGGCCTTAGGTCACATTTTCAAAGTATGAGGTTAGCATTTAAGTAAATTCTTGCAGAAAGTGAGCAAGGCCTGGGTGTAGCTTAACTCCAGAGCACTTGTTTAGCTTGTGTGAGGCTCTAGGATCCCAGAAAAGGGAGAAAGTGAAGGATTGGGGTCAGTCTGAAGTCTCCTAATATCAGCTCCTCTCTTTTTTTGCTCCATGATGCAGGAGATATCACACCTGGACAGAGCTGGGGGAGANAGAACTTGCTGTTTGCTTATTACTATGGCAATTCCAGAACTTTCCAGGTGGCACAGAGGACCCAGGATGTGGTCCAATTGCTGGAAACTCTACTTTGTACTCACTGAAAGAATAACTTTAACCCCATGCAGTTGTTAAAGATCAACGTGAAGTTGTAGCATGTAAAATCAATGCGTGTACACAAAGGCAGAGATGTCCAGTCAGTGTCGGATGTTGGTGAGACACTGTCCAGATACTANACACAGTCTATGGACATCAGTGTGCTAGATGGAGCTCAGAGCTATCTAGAAAAGCAAAGCAAGAGGATGGTGGGGATGGTGGGGATAGGAGGCATCGCCATGNGGAGGAAAAGTCGGAAAAGGCACCACTGAGAAGGGGTCATTTCAGATCTGAAGGAAGCGAGCAGTTGAATCATGGACATGTGTTTCCTGGTATAGGAAATGGAGAGTACAAAGGCCCCGAGGACAGAGTTTGGGGGAACTGTTTGGAGGTCAGAGGATATGGGGTGTAAGAAGCCCTTGGTGGCCATCTCCCACGATGACATTTATATGATTCTGACCCACTTGGAAATAGGAAGCCAGTAGGGATTGATACAACCCAACTTCCATGGCTGATCAGCAAACTTTAGTGGGCTCCTTATTGAACACATCCCTGCAACTCTAGCCCACTGCCAGCCTCCTCCTTTTTAAGATCTCTCTCAGCTTTCTAAATGAGTTTNCCACTTTCTGCCAAGTACAGGCTGGATAGAGGCCTCACAGGGAGATGGTGGCTGAAGACGGAGGAAACAGAGCAAAGTTCATGGCAGAGATAGNGCACATACTTAGACGTGTAGGGAGGTTGGGGGCAGAGTCNCCCAATGCCATTTTGTCATTTGAGGCAGCTTAATGCAGAACTGGGAACCTCGCTTGGCACTCCCTCCCTCTGCCTCTTTAAATCACATGATGTCATTTGTTTTAGAATCTAACAAGTCCCAACTCTATCAGTGGTTTGTAACCTTTTTTTAGGTCACCTGCTCCTTGGAGATTCTGGAAAACTCTGAGCTACACACCCCCATGGAGTGAGCAGGGAAACACACTTTTTTTTTCTTAGAATTTCTGGGTTTCATAGAAAATATAGCATTGTCTATGCAGTAGTATCCCAGCCTTAGCTCTCGCTGGATGGATGAGCAAATCAAAGCTCTGGGGGCAGTAAGAGAAACAGAACAGAAAGATGCAGCGATTGGCCTCCTGAGGCTCTTGCTGGTGTTCCCTCAGCCTTTAGAAAAGCCATCTGAGGAGTGTAGTATGTGGGATCTTTTGGGGAAGACATCCCCACCCCCAGCCAGGTGCATCTCTCTAACGCTCGTATCATGTCCCACCCCTCTGCGTGGCCATCCTCTCAGAGTGACATTGCATAGTTCCTTTTTTCCCCCAGGTGCCCTAGAAGAGCAGAACATTTTCTGGGTGATAATGGCAAAGCTGAATGAACTCAAAGCCTGAAGTCGGCCATGGCAAACAGTGGACCTTCTCAGTCCTCATGCCTTGGCCCAGGCTTCTCATTGCTCTTTACTTAATTTATTGTTACTATCGGTATCTCCTTCCTGAAAAGGTAGGATGAACTTCCAACTCATAAGAGTTCTGCCTCTTGCTTTTCCCGCCACCTGCTTCCTTCCAGTTACTTCTGTACGACCTAGGTGGGGAACAACTGCCTCAACACACTTTGTCCCCAGAGAGCTTGACACAGCCAGGCCTCTGCTGCCCCCGTGATGCGGGGCCGACCATATGTGACACCCAATCAGGATTGTTTCTCCCTAACCCTAAGCTGAGATGTCTGGGTGACCTCAAGCCCCTACTGTTAGGTTATGTCCCTTCTCTCTATTCAATGATACTTCCCTTCAACTCTACAGGGAGCACAGTATCAGCTCTTACATGTTTAAGCCATGAGGGGCTGGGCACCAAGTGAAACTGAGCAATGGTATAGAGGTTGTATCTCAAGACCTGGAGCATTTGGGGTTGAGACACAGACGAGGAAGGTCACCAGATGGGAAACCTCCAGTGTGTTGCCATAGCAACCATGACATTCAGTTTCATGTGAGTCCCCTGTGGGAGCACACTCAAAAGGCGGGGGGGGGAAGAGTGGAACTGCTGGAGGCTTCTGACACTGTCCTGTGTACTCCTGGCGTCTCCCTGGTTTCCGTGGCCCAACATTAGGTGTGGGGCATCCGACTCGAAGCTACTTAAAATAGTCACCTGGCTATTTCAAGGAGCAGTTGAATATGTATGAAGCTATTTTAGAAAAGACGTCCCTGGCTGGGCCAATTCCAAGCCTATNCTTTCCCCTGGAAGCGTGAGAAGCTGAAGGGCTCTTTCTCAGTCTCCCCCATTGGGTGGGGATTTTAGAAGCCACAGGAACACCACCCAGGCACATGTTGGTCTTGCAGCTGTCAGCTGCCTCCTGATCCTGTGGTCACAGAGGCTCCCAGCCAGGCAGCCCAGCACTCATAGGCCGGGGAGTTTCTGCCACTCCAACACCTACTTTGCTACAATTTTGTCTGCTTAGGTTTTAGAGGCATGCAGAGCCTTTGCCCTTTCTCTTGGTTCATTTTATCCATCAAAATGGTTTTTTTTTGTGATAGATGTTACATGTGAGAAGTGTACTGGGGGCTGTGTAACAAAGACACCTCCCACAGGTTCATGTGATGAGCAGATGAGTGGAAGTGTAAAGTCCACAGAGGTCCAGGAGAGAGAGGGTCAGGGTATAGGGGAACTTGAGGAAGGCGCAGTATGGCTGGGCTGGGCTGCCCTGGCAGACAGTGACCTGTTATTCTTGAGGAAAAACCAAAGACACTGGATACTATGTAGCGACACCTTCTATGAGTCTCCGATCTTTGCTGGGTTTCCCCTCCCATGGGCCCAGTGCGTGGTGTGTTCTTGCCATCCTTGATTCAAGCTGGAAGTGTCTTATACAGTAGCTGGCCATACCTTCCTGGGCTTCTTCGGAGCTCAGGGCCAGGCCAGAGACTTTGCAGATACTTCTCGAGTGTTCAGCAGAAAGCTTGGATTCTGTATCCAGGACTGCCTGACTTCAGATGTAGACTTCCTCTGATTGGCTGTGCCCTTGTACACACACTGTCTGACCTCTTTTCATCTCTCCCCCATAACAAGGATGATAATACAGCCTGTCTCAAGAAGCTTGAGGTGAGAAGCACCTGAGAATGTGTGTCAAGCAGTGGAGTGCGCGGTGCAGGCCTTCAGGGCCAGCTACTTGGGGGTGGAGACCAAGAATTTGAAGCTTGACTAGGCAACATAATCAAACATTATTAAAAATAAGTAAATGAATAGAGGGCTTAGAAGTCTGTGGCATATTGTAAGCAGTAAGTAGAAATGTCTTCTTTAAAAAAATAATTATGAGCTTTGATTTTTGTCTTGGGAACTAAATGCCATCAATGGCAAGTGTTCTTCCAAAATAAAAATAGCTTTGTTGCTTTGACTGTTACNTCAAATGTGTCCACTATAAAAAATTCAAGTTTGATACACAGAAGGACAAAGTCCTGGCTCTCAGATAACTGCCATACATCAGATCACCTGCCAAGGTCTGAATGTTAGGATCCCTCCAAAGTGCTTATGTTGGGTCAGGGAGATGACTCAGTGGGTAAGAACCCTTGTCACTAAGCTTGATGAACCGAGTTTAATTCCTAGGATCCATATAGCAGAAGGAAAGACTCCTGGAAGGTGTCCTCTGACCTCCAGATGCACACCATAACGTGTGTATTTGTATGCATGCACAAGTGAGCATGCATGTGTGTGTGCACACATACACACACACTCACAAACACACACACACAAAATGAATAAATAAAATGTTTATGTTGAAATCCTACCTCCCCAGAGGGGCTGAGGCCTCTGAGGGGTGATTAGGTCCTGGGGTAGAGCTCCTGAATCAGATCAGCGTCCTTATGAAAGGTCAANGGAGCCCCCTTCCCGCTGTCCATGAGCCAGACAGTGGCTTATTAGCCACAGCCTTGTCAGACCAAGTCTGCCTTAACCCTGGACTTCTGGGCTACAGAACCACGAGTGGTCCATTTCTGTTGTTTGGTATAGCAGCCTAAATGGGTGAAGAGTCCTCCTTTACAAACACAGGTGACCCCCACTCACAGATTCATGTTTACAAATGGATCAACTCTGTGCTTACTTTATTGTCACCTGCAAATACACAGGGCAGGAACATTTTTGAGTCACCTCCCTTGCATGATCCCAGGTGAGATTAAACAAAAGGATGCTCCACTTTCCTTTCTTAGCTCTGGTCTATAAACAAGCACCCTTGCTCGCAAGCCATTTAGTGATGTCTTCTCTGTATTTTTTTTTGTCCCTTTGGTGATTTTACCATTTGAAACAGCCCTCAAAGGTACCGTGGAAGTGCTGCCTAGGGTCCCTAAGCACAAGAGCCCTATTTAGTGCCTTCTGGAGAAAATACACATTAGATGTGCTCTGCTTGGGCTGGAGTTGCATGTCTGGGTCCAGTGTCAAGGAATCCAGGAGTTACTCAGGTGTCTCTGAACAGAAGTGTGTGTAACACAAGGAGTCTTCAAACTGAAACATCTGACCAAAGGCTATGCACTAAGTGACCAAAAACCGAGGGACCAGAGGCTTCACCCTGCTGAAGTTCTACTAGAGCAATGGTTCAGTTTTTGCTATTTCAGTGTTTGTGGGAGATTTATATATGTAACTTCTGTGAACCATAAAAATCGACTATTGCCGGGAGGTGGTGGTGCACAGCTTTAATCCCAGCACTCGGGTGGCAGAGGCAGGATGATCTCTGTGAGTTCGAGGCCAGCCTGGGCTACCAAGTGAGTTCCAGGAAAGGCGCCAAAGCTATACAGAGAAACCCTGTCTCAAAAAAAAAAAAAATCGACTATCTTTCTGAAGGCACAGCCCCACACTTCTATGCTAGTTGGAATATACCTTTCATACTTTTTTATGTGTTAATACAGCACAAGTACCTTCCCATGTCCCAAGTTTGGGGTTACTCACATTCCTTCAGTCAGTAACCAATAGCTCCCTACTGATGGACAATTTGGCTGCTTCCCCTCATTTATTCACTATTCAAACAATACATTGGCAATAAAATAATCGATGTTATTCAGCACATATCCTGGGCCTTCTACTAAGAGTTTTATAAATATTCTCATTTAAGCTTTATAGCAGTGATTCTCAACCTTCCTAACACTGCAACCTTTTAATACAGCTCCTCATGCTGTATTATACAGTGACCCCAACCATAAAATTATTTTCATTGCTACTTCACAACTATAACTTTGCTACTGTTATGAATTGGAATGTAAATATCTGTGTTTTCTGTGAAAGGGTTGTTCGACCCAAAGGGGTGGTGACCCACAGGTTGAGAACCACTGCTGTTTTGAAGGTTATACATTATACAGATAGGGATCCTGATGCTTAGAGATGTTAAGCAAATTTTCTAGAGACATGCAGCCTAAACCCAGGTCCTGTTGATTTCACTTTGCACATTCTTAATCAATACGCCCTGCTGCTGCCTTCCACACATTCATGTGCACACACAAGGCTGGGGGCTCAGTTATTTCCTTAAGATGCCTATGCAGAAGTGGGCTGCTGAGCTGAAGTCAGGCACATTTGGAAAGTGTTGATTTATACTGTGTAGTCTCCCCTCCATAAAACATGCACCCATCACGTGCACTTGCGTGACGCTCAGGTGTGTCCTATCTCCCCAAGGACTCTCAGTCTCTGAAGTCCCTTTTCCCAACCCAAAGAACAGCTCAACTCCATAGTGAGTGTCTTTTGGCCCCAGTTCATCTTTGGGGATGGCTTGCTTAGCTCAGCTCCATAGTGAGTGTCTTTTGGTCTCAGTTCATCTTTAGGGATGGCTTGCTTATATTCCCGCCTATTTTTCTATCGACAATTTGTCTTTGCTTCTTCGACAGGAGCTCTTTGCATAGGAGTGCATCAACCCTTCAGTCCTGAAACATGGGTTCAAATAACCTTCCCAGCTGGTTATCATCTTTAACCTCCATTATTGAGTTTTAAAACCCTGTCACAATTCCTACATTTGGTTTTAAACTTAAGTGAGTAATTGGCATCTGCCGGGATGTGAGCGTTCCTTACTATTTTTGTTTTGGTATCCCCATGCTGTTTTATTCACTTTGGAATTAATTTTGGTACAAGGACTGAAGTTTATTCTTCCCCCCTCTACAAATAGCTCGCTCTCGTCAGGAGTCACCCATCTGTCCATCTGGAAGGTTCCCGCTCACACTTCTCATGCTGTGCCCTCAGGCACACTGGTATCTAGTTCCAGGCTTCCTGATCCTTAGGCCATGTGTCTACTTACTTACCATCCTCAAAAGTCTCTAGGCTGTTCATTCATATTCATTTTTCCAGATGTGCTTGGTAACCATTTTATGAAAACTTTTGTTGGATTTTGATCAAGATACTTAAAGGCCGACTTAGAATCCTTCCATAGACATGTCATGGGCTATTCTTGGCTTTTCTTTCTTCAGACAATGGGGTCTTTTCTCTGCTTTTGAACTGGCTCACTGGGAGCCAGCTTCTTGGTGGAATCTTTTCCAGTCACCCTGAAGGCAGCGATGGCCCTCTCCCCCAGGGTTCCACCTTCGGGTCACTTTTCCTTATTCAACCCAAATCACAGTTACTGCTTAGAAGTTGAGCCCCTCCAGGAAAAGGTCCCTGCATGGCCTGTTTGTACTACCTGGCAGGGGCCAGGGCTCTGTAGGTTTGTGTAGAGTAAATAGGTGAGTGGGAAACAAGTGAACAACAACAACAACAACAACAACAACAACAACAACAACAACAAATCTCCATCCAGAGAGCTGATTGGATAAAGAAATGAACTCATCACAAATATCCACTTTTCCATGGGCTTGAATTACAAAGTGTTTGTAGACTGCAAAGATGCAGTCTTGGCTGCATCTCTAAGAATAAGTTAGAATCCAAGAAGGTTCACAGTTAGACTACACGCATAGGCAGCACACCTCAACAGCTCTTTCCAGAGACTGTCACCCTCGTTGAGCATCCGGGACACTCCTCAGGAGTGTTGTATACATGCTGGGAGACCTCAGAGGAANACGGTTGACTTTCACTGTGTGACTGCTGCCTGGATGGACATTTGAAAAGCAACTCTCCATGACAGACAACAACCCAAGAGCTGGAATCACTAGTCCCATTTTGCAAACACAGGAAACTGAGGCTGGAGCCCTCAGCCAGTGAGCAGTAGGAAGCAGGAGAATTCCAAAGGATAGCACCTAGGGCATCAGAGCATGCAAGGGTGAGGGGCTGCAGCCAGGGGTCTGTGCGGAGCAGGGGTCCTGCTCTCACTCAGTGGAGATAGGCCCTAGAAAATGTCCCCAGAGCAGCTGTGATGCTGCTATGCATTGTTCCTGAAGAGCCTGGACTTGGGTCAAAGAGCCACTGTCAGGGGCCTGGAGACATCTTACACGGGCTGCATTGTCATTATGGCACTGGAGTGGGGAGGGGAGGCACCTCCCACCCCCCACAGCCTACTCAGGTTCAGGGTTTCTGATGTAGCTTTGTCCTGGGAGTGTGGCAAGCATCCTTTTCATACTCGGCTGACAGCTGTAGGTCAGGCCTCATCTGATTTCCAACCTGGCTTAAAGCTTGGGTTCTTATAATGAACCATGGGTTGAGAACCCTTATATTTCCTGCTTGGTGAAGACCCCAGGAATATGCAGGCAAAGTATCCCATGGTTCTCCTGCCTTGTGGAGTTCCATTCTGACCAAGAGAANGACAATAAGGAAAAATTTTCAAACTTTTCTAAGAGTCATGGTAACAGCTAAGTGCTGAGGGAACTCAGGCTTGGGTATATCCACAGATGGACTGTCAGTGTCAGGCTAAGGCTTCTGGGTCTTATTTACATGAGCAAGGAGAGATTCTTCAGACTTCAAGCAAGACTCTGTCATGGCTACCCTTTCTACCTTAGAAACAGACCACTGGAAGTATTTATTTTCAACAAACATAGTTTTATTTTTATTTATTTTTTTCCCCAGTGCTGAGGGTAAAACCCAGAGCCTCATGCATGCTTGACAAATGTGTAACTACTGGGCTATGCCCCAGCCCAAATATATTATTTTAAAGTAGAAATAAGGGACAGCTCATTTGGTAGAGTGCTTGCCTAATAAGCACAAAGCCCTGGGTTTGATCCTCAGTATGACATAAAGGAAATGGTGGAAGATGCCTGCAATTCCCTGAACAGATGGAAGCAGGAAGGTCAGAAGTTCAAGGTCATCCTTGGCTACATTATGAATGTGAGGTCACCCTGGGAAACAGGAAACTTTCTAGAAAGAAATAGAGAGGTAAAAGAAGGAGGGAAAAAAGGAGGACACACTGGGATGCAGACCTGTAATCCTAGCACACAGGAATGCTGAGGCAGGGGGATCTTGCATTTAAGCTCATCCTGGTTCAAGACAGCTGGTCTTACTATGTGTCTCAAACAAACAAAATACTCAACCCAAAATGATTAAAGGAAGGAAGGAAGGAGAAAAGAAAGGGCAGGAGGAATAAANTAAAGTGTTCTCATTTTGGATGAACAATGCCAAACAGAAGGAAAGAGATCCAGGGGCTGACTATGAATCTGGCTGGGTCTGGCTGAGTGGGGTTGGGCCGCTTACCTACAGGGTGCTGGAGAGGAGAAAGAGCCTAGGAGTGTGAGACCCACCCATGCTCACATTCAAGTCCCTGCCGCTGACTTGCTGAATCGCTCCAAGCAAAGTGCTTCCTGTCTCAGCCTTAGTTTCCTCACCTGTGAAAAGAAAACTCTGCTGCTGAATACACATCAGCAGGACACAGGACAAGTGGGGCACTGAATGACACTATTTCTTTGTACAAACTCCACAAAGCATTGAGGTGTGGCTCTAAAAGGCTCTCCGCGCATCCCCAACTATTTATTGGGACATCTCTCTGAGTTGTTTCTGTTCAAACTGGAGCCCCTGGTTATGTTTGTATAGCCGCCTCCCGGTGTGTGCCGGGTGGGCCGCCTGCCCTCCATGCAGACTGCTGGCCATGAACGCAAACAACAGCCCCTTCCTGGTAGGAGAAGGAACAGGGAGCCGGCTTGTTCTCTGAGAGCAGAGTGCTGGCTGGTGACGAGAAACATTTTAAGGTGGGACACTTCTTCCTGCGCTATTGGCAGCTGTCTACATAAGGCGTCCATTATATGCAGGCCCCAGAAGCCAAGCTAAAATTAGTGTCTACTGTGTGTCTGCCAGAGACACAGAACATCCAAAGGTCAGATGCCTCCAACCAGCCACCAGGGCAGNAGGGGGAGCCATGCAGCTATAGCCTCCAGTTCTCCTGGACAGAGGGACAGCCAGCCCTGCCCAGTGGCCTGGCTCAGTAGCCCAGCCTGGTTAAAAAACAGAATATAGACTCTAGTCCAATGACAGATAGACAGACAGACAGACAGACAGACACACACACACACACACACACANGCACACACACGCACACACACATGTACACACATATACACATTTAAAAATGTGTCAATGTACAGACAGAAAGAAGGTGGAATATGCCAGGGAGTTGGTACAGGCCTATAATCCAAAATACTTCAAAATCTGAGGTAGGAAGATGAAAAGTTTGAGTATGCCTGGGCTACAGAGTGAGTTCAAGAACCTACCTCAGAATAAAAAGGCAAAGAAGACTGGAACTCAGTGATGGAGCCCTTGCCTAGTATGTATAAGGCCCTGAGCTTGGTCATCTGTAACAGGAAAACAACAACAACATCAACAACAACAACAAAAATGTGCAGGTAGGCATGGTAGTACACATCTTTATTCTTGCACTTGGGAGCAGTGGCAGGTGGATCTCTGTGAGGTTGAGGCTAGCCTGATCTACATAAAAAGACCCTGTCTCAAGAGAAAAAAAAAAACAAGAAAAAGATGAAGAGGAGGAAGAGGAAGCAAGAAAGAAGGAAAGAAAGAAAAAACAAGGGGGAAAGAAATTGCCTATTTCAACCGTGGATGTGAAAAAGTAGGTAAATGAACCTTTCCCGTCATTTTCCCAAAATGTTCTTTATAATATGTGTTACTTTGCAACCAGAATGGAACATATTAAGAGGGTCTAAACTGCATATTTATGTTAAATATACAAAATGATGAAGTTGTGTCTGCCTCCAGGACCTAGCATGTGCGTGTGGGTTCGTGTGGCAGACTGATGTTAGAGATCAGAGATCTGTACCCCTTGCTTTGTGGGGAAATGGGGGCTGTGAGCCCGGGAACTTCCCCCTGAGCCCAGTGCTGTGGCGGCTCCCCAACCCTACCCTATTCATTTCCATAAGTGCTTTTCATTCCTGCTCTATGGAGCTAGAAGTGGAGGCACAGGAAGGTGGGCTGATTTGCCAAGGATGCCCAGCTAGGAAGCCACAGAGCCAAAGCCCAACCCTGGCTTTCAGTG
>LZPO01107917.1:443670-464212 GCA_001675575.1 Neotoma lepida
TCTCTCTCTCTCTCTCTCTCTCTCTCTCTCTCTCTCTCTCTCTCTCTCTCTCTCTCAGTCACATGGAGTCAGTCTTGAACTACTGATTCTCCTGCCTCCGCTCCTGGCGCTGGAATGATTACAGGTGTATGCTCCCATACCGGGAGAGAAGGCAGTTTTAAGTGGTCTCGCCTCCCTCAATTGTGAGGTCTTGTGATCTGGCCCATAGGAACCTTTGAGGGAAGAAGACAGTGTGGATGTGGGGCACAGAAGGTTGAGAGGGGAGGGTACTAGTCCTTAGATGAGAAGGGTTGGTGGCAGGACTTTGATTTACACATCCTCTCATCCAGCCCTCTCAGCCTTCCAGACTCCAGGACTGGCCATGCCTCTTGGCAACACCAGAGTCCCTGACCTGAGGCCTTTGTCTCAGCTTCTCTCTCTGTTCAAGAACACCTCACCCATCCACGCTCTGCACTAACTCTTTCAGGACCCACTTTAACATACATTTGTTTTAGCGAACATGTCTTCTTTGAGTTCCTAGTATGTGGTAGAGCAAGGCAGGCACACAGGGCTTCAACTCTGTAGGTACTTGTGGTGTAGANGGACCTGTACTGTAGTNCAGTGTAGACCAGAGAGACTATCTNGAGCCAGACTGCTTGTGTTCTACCTGCCTAGGCCAACTTCCTGGCTGTGTGTGCTGGGGCTAGTTGCACAGCCTCTCTGTTCATCAATTTTGATCTGCTCTATAGAGTTGTTCAGGCAGGAAGTATACCCACATAAAGAACTGAGGCAGTATCTGACACACAGTTGGTTCTCAGCATTCCCTAGCTATAACCCTCCCTGTGGGGACCACCAGACTCAGATTGTCTCCTCAAGGCATCCACCATCTTGGATCTCTATGGTTTCATAGCACAGACTGCACAGGGCCTAAGTCCACGTGCTTGCCACAAACACAGAAATGTCCCCAGGCCTCTTCAGTCTGAGAGCAGTAGAGGCCCATGACCCCATGAGGAAGCCACAGGAGCTCTCCAGCCTCTTGCTCCCAAGGCTGTCTGTCCTGTTGCCCTCATCATGGAACTCAGCCCCATTCCTCTTAACCTGTAGGCCCTGGCCCAGCTGTGACTCTCCAGATGACATCTGAACCAGTAGGCTGGGAATGCCCCTCTATGACAGAAGCCATGCTGGGCAAGTCACCAGAAATGCCAGCTAACAATGCCCCGACGCATGTGAGGCTTCCACAGCCTGGCTTTTCATGTATCTGAATGTACTGTGCAGTCTACTGCCTGGGAAGCCCACTGCTCCCTCCCACAGCCCCGCTGAACTGCTACTTGATACATCCCTNNAGCACCAGCCTACATCCTTTCTTCCTTTCCTCCCTTCTTCAAGTTTCTCCTTGTCACAGCCCTGGCAGCACACTGCGACCTCTCTCCTGTGCCTGCCTGGTTTCTCCCTCGTGCCGAGGCTTCTTTCTCACAGCACTGTCACTCCCTTGTTTACACAGCACTCTATTGTTGCCTGGCTTCTAGTGTCTACTGGCACCTAGGTTGGAGTTCTGGTAAGAGGATTTTGCCAAGGAAAGCCAAGATCATTGCATCACTTCCTGTTCAGGTGCACGTGCTCATGGCTCATGATTCCTTGGACAGGTCTTTCCAGTCACTTGCTCCACAGCAGGGGCATGAGCCAGCCAAGAGCTCATCAAGTGAACACCAGCCCCATGATGGGCCCTGTACCCAATATTCATACCTCACTTTTGTTGGATTCTGGAGCCATTTAAGAGGCTGGTGTTCGGTGACTGGGGAGACTGAGTTGGCCCTAATCTCACTGTTCCCCATGGGAGGGCAGGCAGTACTGGAGGCAGCTTCTTCTGGCTCCAGAGGTTTTGCTTTCTCTACTCCACAATAGGATGAGAGCTGTGACAGTGTCTGGACCTCTGCCAAGAGAGGAAACTGTAAAGCTTCAAAACTGTGAAGTGTCACTCAGTGCACAGGGGTCATACAGGGAAGCAGGGAGGACGGTGAGGAGGGCGGGGACTGAATATCAGCACTGAGCCCTTAAAAGGTCTTGCCCTGGGCAGGTGACTGATGATGCTGCAGGGGCCAGAGGAGAGGGAACCAGTGTAGATGGAGGAGGGCAAGCCGCTGCCCTCTCAGGATGGGGGCTGATGTGCCTGCAGCTTTTCTGAAGGGCTGTTATACTAGGAAATCCTGGCCACAGATACCCAGCAAGGGACATGCTTCCCATGTGACTACTCAGTGGGACCTAAGACCAGCTCTCAGCTGAAGAATCTATGTCCCGTCCATCAAACCATGCTTGGAGTCAGACTCAGACAGTGACCAGACCCAGGCCAAACCCCTCTCAGAGCCACAGAGTTGATGTTCCATGTCCTGTTCACACAGAAGCTAGCTCTCTGTCATGCACTCAAGTCTTGCAGCACCCCCAGGACTTACTTCCACTCACCCTCCCTCTTGTGCCCTAATCCAAGCCACTCTAGCTTTGCACTTGCTAATCCTCTGATGTCAGGAGACTCTTTGCCCACAGTCAAAAGTACCTGGTGAACTTCTATTCATCCTTCAAAACCTAGTTCAAGTGTCATATGCAAATAGTCAATAGCCAGTTCAGATAGAGTCCTTCTGCTTCACTGGTTCTAGTATATTGTGGTTACCTGTATATCCATTTCCTCAATGGCAATGGAAGCTTCTAGAAGGTAATGTTGATTTTTTTTTTCATCTCTGTGCCCCAATGCACAACACAGAGAACAGAGTCCAGCAGGCAACAGAAGATACCAAGGTGAGTGGCCATGAGAGGGAAGGCCTGGGGCTGGTGACTGTCTGAGTCTGACTCCAAGCANGGTTTGATGGATGGGACATAGATTTTTCTGCCAAGCACACTCACACATACCGGGTGCATCCAGCCCCNGTCAGGCCCTCTGTGGATGGAAGACTAGTAGAACAACGCAGGAGCATGATCCCTAGGAGATGGCTGTGGCACCATTCTATCCCTCTTGGGCCTGAGCCAGGCAGATACTGGACCATTCACTCACTGAGTCCACCACGTAGCTCTGCAGGGTGTTCTGCNACTATGCTGAGAGCTGAAGGCAGTCTGNGTCAGAATGGACTTCCTAGCTCCNCTCCCAGGACGATCTCCTTACCACACACAGACAGCAGCAGAAATGCTAATAATGATCCCAACCTCGACATTTGGGTGGCTTTGTTCCAAAGTCTCACATCTCATATCTACCTCCTACCTGTAAAACATGGCCTGNGGACCCTTTGATCTGAGTCTGTGTTGTGCATGTGCAGGAGGAAATGGGGGAAAACTCACCCATCAGGAGCTCGCTGTGGTGTCATGGTCAAGCTAGGCCAGGGCTTCTGAAGAGCTTCCAGGCTGTGTTGGAGGGAGGCCTGTGGAGGGCAGAGAAGTAGAGCGTGATGCCTCTACCATCTGTCAACTTTTGCCAAACTTTAAAACATGCATCCAAAGCAAAGCCCAGGCATGGGCTCTTCCCCACACAGTCACTCCAAGTACAAGACCATAGGACCCCACCTCAGCATCCCACAGAATGGAATGTCGCCTTCCTACCTCCCAGACCTGCCTGTAACCCAGGCCTGACTTGTGTCTACAGAATTCTCAAGGTCATGTTCTCCTTGGGAAAACACCCTTCAGGGCTCCTTGAGCACCCATCATTGTAATTCATTCTTTTTTTTCTCATCACTCATTCATTCACCCATCCATCCATCCACAATAGCATCTAATGGCTTCTTAGCAAGCTGATAGCCACTGTGGTACTGGGTNTCACAGAGATGAAGTAAGAAAGGCAGATGAAGGCTCAGGTCTAATACCCCAGGCTTCTGTGCCCAGCCTAGAGTGTGGCCTCCTTCCTCCACAGGATCACTACGCCTGTCACTGGGTAAAGCATGTTGAGCATGTACAGGATGGTGGATGCTGCTTCCATTGTCAGCACATAGACTTATCTTTGAAATTATTTTTCAAGGCTCCTCCTGTTGGTAACTGAACACTTAGCATCTCATTGAGAAAAAAACAGCAATAACGCTTTGCAATTAACTTGTATTTGGGCAGTCACAACGTTACCACATAGCTCTGAACAATGGTTGCATGCACACTCNCTAGGACACTATTCACTTCTCATGGATTTGAGCTATGTCATGCTCCAGGNATCCATTGAATATTCATTCAGCTGCCAGACACATAGCCATTGGTCAGGGATCCAAGGATAGAAAGAGCATCAACTCTTCAGTGAAGCCCACTGATATTCAAGACCCATTCAAACAGGTCACACACCCTTGGACAGGCTGTGTTCTTTCCNCAGCTCCCAATCCTTAGGAGTAACTGAAAAGATGTTACGANAATTAAATGAGATAGCAGAAAGTGCTCAGGNCCTGGCCCAAAGCAGAAGCTCAACAAATGACAAATGAGAAACAGGATTATCTTCAGCACCATTATTTTATTACCATTACTTACATCATCATTACNATCACCACCACACACTATCACCATCATCACTGCCATCATTATNACTATTATTATCATCATTTTACCATTATTCATATCATTACCACCACTGCCATCACTACACCACTACTGCCATCATCACCACTATCATTANCAGTACTGTCACTCTTATCATCACCACCATCACCATCATCATTATACCAACACTGTCCCTATCCTCACTACCATCATCACCATTATCACTACTACATAACCACGATCTTCACCACCACCATCACTGTCACCATCATCATCATGAATACATTATCATTATCAACAACAGCAGCACTGCTATCACAGTCCTGATGACCATCATCAGCATCACTGTCATCACCATCATCACTACCATCACCACTATCACCATCACTACCATCAGCACCATCATCAAGACCACCACCACCATTACCATCATCTTATCACCATTGTTCTTGTCATCATCATTGTTCTCACTGGCATCATTATCAACAACAGCAACAGCGGACTACCATCAACCTTCCACCACCACCACCACCACCACCACCACCACCACCTCTCCATTAGGATGCATGTCCCTGTGTTGTGATGGTGTTATCTCTACTCCCACATTCTTTTTCAAGTGTAAGCCTGGTTCTGTAACTTCAGATCTACATGAACTTGAGGTCAGTCACTTAACAGTCTTGGAGTGGTAACTCACAGAACCTGTGACTTTCAGGTAAATGCCCAGTAGCTTCTGATGCTGTTAGCATTATTACAGCTCTTTTCACTGCCAACTTCTGGAGGCAGAAACAATTCCAGTCTCATCTCTTTCTCCCTACAGGGCTGAACACAAGGCCTCTCTCCTAAAGACATCACTAAATGATTGGTTAAAGAGTGTTGGAGGATCATACAAAATCAGATGCAAAATAACTCTAGGAATGGGAACACAGGCCTTGGCCAAGGATAACAGTCTTCTCAGGACCCTAAAAACATCAACAGAGCTCCTGAAGGGAGCCATTTGTCACTCACAGAGTCAATCTGCAGAGCCACTGGGACAATTCATTTATCAAGCTGACACCAAGTTTTCACATTGGCTCAGTAGCCAGTTCTTGCCCACTGCTTTTTTTCCCTACGTTGAAATCTTGTTCCCATCTGCTACCTCATTTAGTCTCCATAAAAATGCTTGGAGGCAGATAGAATAGGCACCAACAATCCATTTTGTAAATAAAGAAATCAAGGCTCAGAGGGGTGACAAATTTTGTCTAATAGTACACGGCAGTGAAGGCCATGATACAACATGCAAGGCCTTGACTCTTAGCTAGTTCCATGATACCAAGCATATCACACTCTCATTGCACAGCATAGGATTGAATTATAATCCTTTGGGTGTTATTTTAACATGTCTACTTTAAAAGGAAGAATCTAAGTTATATCAGGGCCAGGAAATCCTGAGCAGGGCATGGGTAGTTATGCAAGTGCACAGAACTCCCACCAGATCGCAGGTCTGACTCTCATGTGGAGCGGTTATGGGATGCTAGGCTATTTCTCTGTGCCATGATCTCATCTACAAAGTAAAGACAGTGATATTTGTCTATGGAGTTGATGTGAGGATTAAATGAGCTAATCCATGCACAGTGCCTTAAAGANCAGCTGACACCCAGGAAGGCTTAGGTACAACTATTGCAACTAATGATGTGTCTCTTGTGGTTAGCATAGGTCCACCACTGCCAGGTCTCTGATAAACCCACATTAGGTGTCTGGCCGGATGGAATGCTCCCTAGGAAGAAGTGAGTGCCTATGCAAGCACAGCTGAGTGGTGCTGGGACACAGTGTCCCCCACCACCCGGCTCCATGCCAGATCAGCTCTCAAAGCCTTTTCTCTTCTCCAAGCTGCATTCTATCCNCTATCTAGCTGCTGGTTAGGATCACAGGTTACGGCCAGATATCTAAATTCAAGCCCTCACCCCATCAGCCTGTTACTCCATAGCTGTGCATTTGCCTCAGCTTTCTCAAAAGTAAAGTGAGGACACTCACGTTCACCCTGAAGGGATGCTGGGTAGGTTAAACATCCATGATGATAGTGACAATGAACTTAACAAGATCCGTAGCAGGTGGCTGGTAGAGTTTATCCCATGTAAACTTCCATGGCTTTGGATCCTTTGCNAGGGATTGCCAGTAGCCTAGGTACCATCCTCTCTGCTCAAAGGCTGCAGTGAAAAGGCAAATTCTCTATTTGGCACTCAGTGTGGATGGGGCTCTGTGGAGCTGGGGTGACTGCTTGGGGAGTGGCCCTCTNGACAGTTGCTCCCTGGGAACCCACACAGGTAGTTTCTATTAAGTGCTAGAGATGGCAAACAACAACTGGTGGGCAGCCACCTCCCGGCCCGCCAGTCTCTGACNTGGCTGCAGATCTTTTGTCTTCAGTTTCCTCCTCCAAGGCCCAGAGGTTGGCTGGCCTGCTCATGGGAAGGAGTAAACATTTGCTGAACCAGAAGCTTCCATCCACGTGACTCCAGCCTCATGAGGAGACGGCTGGTGGGCACCCTGATCTCAACATACACCATCAGCGAGAGGCAACCCCAATGCCTGTGACTCAGTTTCCTCATCAGTGAAAGCATACTGATAGACTGCTCATTTCACCCATTTTACAAAGAAGTTGAACCACAGGAAGGGAAGCACATTGTTCAAGACCGCAAAACTAACACAGAAAGAGCTGGAGCTCTTGGCCTCAAAGCCCCATTCACTCCTCATTCGTTCGTTCATTCATTCATTCATTCATTCATTCATTCATTCATTCATTCCTATATGGTAGACACTGAACTATAACAGCCTCTCTTTAAAAATATTCATATTATCTATTCTTCTTTGCTCCCAAGGCCTTGGGATGTAAAGAAATTCAACTAAACAGAGACACATGACAAGCACTATGCAAAGCCCCAGAATGAGGGACCGCTCTGAAGCCTCATGACCATCTTTTGGTCTCCTTCACATTCCAGATGACAATCCAGGCAGTTCAAAGACACAAGAGAAACTATTCAAATTCACACACTAGGAGCCTGGGAGAAGCTTGCATCCATCTCACCCCAAAATTGCCATCCTAGGAATACACTGAGGAGAAAAACTTTGGGGCACACACCATGGAGCAGTGATATTGTAAAACATGGCGAGGGCAGACACGACATTGAATACACAGTCCAGCTCTCTTGTGGGTTGGCAGAGGACAGTCTGCTGGCTACATCCAATGGACATGCCTGGTTTTTGTAAATAAAACTTTATTGGAACACAGCCACATCCATATGTTCACATATTATTGGATGTGGGCTAAGGTCAGGCTCATACCTGATAAAGCTGGAACAATGGAGACTTTTAGGACTGGGAGATGGGGACAGTGCTGTGACTGGGAAGCACCCTGGGATGTACTTAAATGATACTCCACTACCAATCCCCTGGGTCCTGGGAAGGTTTCTGACTCAGGCCTCAGCTTCCTTGGTTATAGAGAAGAAAGATGGTGGCCCAGTGGGAGAATTGTCAGNAAAACTGCACCCATTCCTGCCTGCCCACTCAGGCAACCAGAGCCCCAGCCAAGCCTGGGTCCTCTCCCTCCCTTCTCAGTGTGGAGGGTGCAGATACTCCCTCCATCCATGCAGTCTTGAAGGAAGGCTCAGGAGGTGCTGGGCTGTGACTAGGGGAAGAGAGGACTTGATAATAGAGTGTCTAGAACAATTGGGAGAGGCTGTCTCCCAGCATCATGGCACAGAAAGATTTGATAGAATCTTCTATGAGGGGGATGGTGGGTGCCTTTGTGACAGAATCTGTTTTCGTGACTCCTGCTGCCACCATGCAACTGAGAGCTTAGGGACCACGAATCATGCCACCTTTGGGTGGGAGGGCCATTGCTGCCACGGAGAACAATTGGTGCTATTTTGACTGCCTGTTGTCCTTCTCCATCCCCCACTTGGGGACTCAGAGCTCCCAATCTCAGAGAATAGTACATCATGTCTCCCCACTTCCTTCAGCTGAGGGCAGGGTTCAGAACTAAGCAGGCATATCAGAGTCAGGTTGCTACCTTCCAAGTCCGGGGCTCCCTCTTCCACGTTTGTGGTAAGATGGCTATTGATGACTTGATGTTTCTGGGTCCCTGAAGGGTGCTGGACACTTTCTGAACTGTTTCTCCTGCCTGGCTTCCTGTCTGTTCCGTGGTATTTATGTCATCTGTTCACTACACCCCTATAGCATACAATCTATGATATCAACTTCTGTTACTTACACTGACGAACTCTGGTGGCCTCAAGGGGAATAAGGCCGATGGTTTCCCCTAACGCTGAGGGCTTTGTGTGACCAGGAGTTCTGGCACCAAGTGTGAGGCATTCACACTTAACATTACATTCTGCTTCTTCTCCGTGTTTGGAGGCCTGCTCCTATGAGTTGAACCCTTATCCAGGCCCAAGTCTATTGCAACAGTGGCTTCCTATCACCTTTTGGAAACTTTCCTAGACTCAGTTCTGACCAATGGGATCCATTACTCATATTGAGAGTGAGGGGAAGCCTTTTTTGGAGATTCTGAAGAAGAGTCTCTTTGCTAATGAGAAATAATCTGGAAAAAGAAAAAAATATAAAAGGAGGTATCAGGAAGGTATATTATATTTCTTCCGCANGTCCTGCCTGCACACGGTCCGGTCCCTGGCACTGTTGCCAGTGTGAGGATGTGGTAAAATGATGTTGATGGGAGAAGAGTTGGGCAGCAGGGAAGCTGGGAAGTGTCTGGGTCACTGATGTCATTGAGATGTGACCTACTCAGAACTTCCCTGTCCCAGGCTTCTGGAACTAACCCTTATTGTTTAATCCCCTGTTGCCAGCTTTTTGTTACCTGTAGCCCAAAGCATAACACACACGATTCCAGCTCAAAGCTGGGGATGTAAGCCCCTGCAGCAGCTGAGTGAATAGCCTCAGAGCCACATGAGACGGCTCTATTTGAGGAAGGGTCTGACTTTCCACCCCTGTGCTTCTCTGCCCCTGACAGCATGTCCTTATACCAGCTGCACACCCTTGCTACCTGCTGCTCACAGGCTGACCCTCTCTCTCATGATGATGGGGCACCTAAAGGGACTTAATGTGGACCCCGAGTGTAGAAACTGCTCCCGTCTTGTTCCTAGCCTATCCCTCAGTCCTGCTACAGGGCCCAGCTGCAGCCTCACATCCTATTCTCCTTGATCCTTGAACTGAGCAGCTGTGACTGTGGCAGGATGGCATTCTGTACTTCCTTCTGAAGTACCTGCTTCTGACAAGGACTCTAAAGCTCTTACTCGGTGACTTTGTGAATCCCCTAAAGAGGGCTGTGTCAATTAGCTGCTGTGGCCTTTACAGATAAGGGAGCTGAAGCCCAAGAAATGACCCATTTGTAGAAAGTCATGTGGCTGGTAAGTGGTGATGCGTGCCTGATGTGCCATCAGTCCTTACATCTGCACTCTCAGTTCTNCAGCCCTGGGTCGGCCTTCCAGTCCCCTCCACACGGCGGGCATGGCTGGAGTCGTCTCTTTTCTCTCACTGCACAACACTCCAGCCTCTGGTCCTGATAGGAATTAATTTTCTTCAGAAAGGAAGTAAGATGGACAAAAGCTGAGAGAATGGGCACAACCGGTGTGGTGCGGGCACAAGAGACCCAAGGCAAGCCTGTGGGCCTCAGGACTGTGGCTTTCCAGGTTTATGATGGCTGTCCATCACCACCGCTTACAGATGCCGAATGGATCAGTGAAAAGCTTGGGTTTGGCCAGACAGTCCCATGTGCAGGTCCCAGCTCTGCCTCTCAGAAGCTTCATGAGCCTGAGACAGTCCCATGGGCACATGACCTCTTTGAGCCTCAGTCAGACTCCTTGGCTGTATACTGGAGCTAATGATTCCCTTCTGGCATGGCTTCCTGGAGAAGCGCATCTCCCAAATGCCTGGCTCTCAGCAAAGGATGTTTCCCTCTCTTGCCTGCTCTTCATCAGTTTCTGCTGTCACTTGGAGCTGGCTACTCCTGAGGTCACTATTAGAGCAGTTCCAGAGATGCTCACCACATGGTTGGCAGGGACCCGAGCACACACGGCACACTGGAGATAAACACAGGGTCCAGGCACCTGATTCTGAACAATGGGTTATTCTGGGGCTTTAATTGCTCATCAGAGGGCAGATAGGCTCTGCACAGTGACCAACGCTGGAAGTTGGGATGAGCACCAAGCAGCTAACAGTAGAGTCGACACACCAAGTGCAGGTGCAGAATGCCATTCAGCAGGCCACCCATCCCAAAATGTCACAAGGGAGGGTGCTTCACAAAGCCCTGGGGTGACCAAACTTTGAGTGTACAAATGGGGAAACTGAGGTGCAGGGAGACTAGAGCTTTGATTGTGGCTTCAACAAATATCTCCAGGGTACTTCCTCCAGGCTGGGCTCTGTGCTGTGCTAGGGGGAGCTTAGGAGGCGGGGAGGAGGCTGAACCAGCACATGCAATTACCCTGCCTGGGGATAAGTGTGAGAGGAAGTATGGAAAAGGACTATGATAGTGTGAAGGAGGCACGCTCTTTCTCACAGGGGCATCATTCAGTAAAGTTCTATGCTTGCCTGTGACAGACACTGCCCAGGAGCTAGAGACAGACAGAGAGCAGTCTGGCCCCAGCCTTCATGGTGTTTAGTCTCATAGCTGAGAGATGCAGTAATGGACAGATGCAGAGGGGCAAAATAGAAAGCTGGGGTTGTATCTGCTCTAGAGTAAAGCAAGAGAAGGGGGCNTAGGGGCTTGGGGGTCTACAGTTGGCTGGTGCTTTAGGCAGATGGCCAGGGTCCATGCTAATGGTGACAGATTAACTCTAGCAGGGAGATAGGCAGGGCAAATGAATGTTCTGTACCGAGTGAAGATGGAGCACCAAACTCTGAGCTGACCTACTCCCTGGGTCACTGAGAACCTAACAGAGCCAAGATCTGCCCGGTTCTCCACAGAGCATGCATCACTCCCACAACCCCAGCGGCTACTTCCCCTTCCTTCTTACTCCTGAGGGAGGAAAGCACCAAGGAGATCCCTGAGCTGTCACCTCCAAGCTGGACTCATGCCAGGACAGANAGTAGAGACTGAAAGGCAGATCCTCTGCTACCCACTCATAATGGGGGGAGATGGATCCTCTCTTCACCACCTCCTGCCTTATGGAAGTCTTGGCATCAGACAGCTGAGGTCCTTCTACCACTGTGGAGCTGTNTGACCTTGGCAAGTCCAGCAGAGCATCTGTCACAAGTGGACAGTGCTGTTCTTGAAGAGCCACTGGGAGGAAGCAATAAAGAGAGGCAAGCAGTGCCCTCTGGAGCCTCTGGTCTGCGAGGCTCTTGACAGACACAGACACTGGGTCCTCCTGTATCCTTCCCCTGTTAGTGCTCTATGCCCTATCCCAGCCCAGAGCATCCTCCTGTCTCAGGGTTCTATAGCCCAACAGCATCTTTCTCCTTTCTCATCTCCCTCCCCTTCTCTCTCCCTCCCTCCCTCCCTCCTTCTTTCCTTTTCTCCCTCCCTCTCTCTCCTTTCCCTCTCTTCCTCTCCCCTTTCCTTCTCTTTTTTCTCTCTCTTCCAGCGCTAAAGGTTGAACCCAAGTATCCATCCCCAGCCCTTTTCATATCTTCTTTTATTTTTAAGACTTATCTCACCAAGTTGTCCAGGAAGGCCTTGAACTTGCTAATTTCCTGTCTCAACCTCCCAAGTACCTGGGTTTTCAGAACTGAAGTACCAGGCTTGGCTTTTTCTTTTCTTTTCCCTTCCCTTCCCTTCCCTCCTCTCCCCTCCTCTTCCCTCCCCTTCTCTCCCCTTCCCTCTTCTTCCTTCCCCTCCCCTTCCCTCCCCTTCCCTCTCCTCCCCTACTCTTCTTTTCTGTTTACTGTTGGTTCTGCACATGATCACCAGCTCCCAGCAAGCAGCCCTAGTCACCTGCCTGAACTCAACAGGGAACCACACTGGTCCATCAGGCAAGGTTGAATCTTGGGTTCAGATCATCTTCTNATCTAAATAATCCTGGGAAANTTAACTGGTATTTGTGAATGAGGATTGTAATTGTGCCCCAGGCTTTGCAAAATTATATGGTGACTTCAACACTACTGTTGCCATTATAGAATGATGGGTTGAAACAAGAGCTCATTCAATTTGTAACCTACAATCCTTCCCACAACATCTTGCTCCCTGGATGCTCTGTCTCCTGTTCCCCTTTCCAGTGATGGGGAACTTACTACCTTTTGGGCAGCCTGTAGCGTGTTTTGACGGCTTCTGAGTATCCAAGGTTTTGCTGTGTGTTGNTTAAAGACCTGNCACACTGAGCTCTGGGGTGTAGAGAAATGAGTGGGTGATGAACACCTGGAGGGAGGGCACTCAGTGGGANGCTGGGAAGCCCAAAGCACCAGAAATGGTATCTCTGGTTATTGGGCCTCCCCAATAACCAAATGTGTTCCAAATGTGGCCCTGCCAACTACCCTCCTCAGGGCTTCAGAGCCAGCAGGCCCTTCCAAGAGTGCTGATTCCCTGGCTCCCTCCTGCCCTGGATGCTCAGGGGCTGGACTATGGGGCATGGGTTCTTAAGCCGTGATGTATGATTGATGACTCGAATGAGCTCACCAGCTCAGGAAGGGAGGGTGTTCTGAGGGGAGACTGGAAGGAGGCTGGTTATGGATTTTAACCCTCTGATGTTACTGGCTGGGAATTTACCATCAATAATTCAAGGAGGTAGGGAGGAGGGGAGAAGAAAGAAGCAAAAGTGAGAGGGAGGCAAGGGAGAAAGGGAGGGAAGGTGTGGAGAGGAAGGGAAACAGAAAGGAAAGAGGCAGAGACGGAGATGTGGGAGTTTCCCATGGCATGGTGCCTCCCCACTCCCCTGTCACTCAGCAGCAGCCGCTGGCTGTCGTCCTTGACTAATGACACTCAGGCTCAAAGGAGAAGGAGCAAAGGGTTGCTGACTCCAGAACCTAGATTTTCTTACCACTCCTTAGCGCTGGAAGGTGGCCAGATCAGGAAACAGGGAACCCAGAGGGTCCTTGCCAGCCTCAAGGACTTCTAGGCCCAGCTCACACTAGGGGGCAAGCCTGTAGGGAGAAGAGCCTGGGAGTTCTGCCACCATGGAGAGAAACCAGCCGTTGGCCTTCTGGACAGTACCAGAACTTTGTTGCTGAAGCTGAAAAAAATTAACTGCTATATTTAAAAAGCATTGTTCAGTTGCTATAGCAACAGAGGGGCTAAGAATAATATAAAAAGAAGATGATATGCCAGGTTGTCACTGGCAACCCAATTTTAAGTGTGTGTGTGTGTTTGTGTGTGTGTGTGTGTGTGTGTGTGAGAGAGAGAGAAATGGGGAAAGTGGCAAGGTTCAGCCCATCTCCCCTTTGCCTCTGGCACCATCTGCCCTGGCAATGTGTCCAAGTGTCAGTCAGGTCTGGCATCTCATGGATCTGCCTAATTCTGGAGAGAACTGGCACACTCTGGCCTTGTGCCCAAATAAAGGTAGCTCTCAGGCCTGATTGCTGTCCTTTCCTGGCAGTCCCTCCCCAACCCCCACAGCCTGGATTGCTTCCCTCAGTTTCGGAACCCCAGCCGGAGGCACCTCTCAAACAGATGGCCCCCAAATAGCATCTTCTCTCAGATCTCAGAGCTTTCAGGAGCCTGGTGGACTCCCAGGGGACCACAGGGAGGGCAGATGGCCAAGAGAGAAGAACATGAGACACATTTATCAATCAGGATGGGAGGTGGCTCAGCATGGGTGCCAGTTCCCCTCATACTGCTGGAGAGAAGTCCAGCTGGGGCCAAGGGGCCTGGAGGAGACCCACAGAAGGCTCGGAGAGGTGGACAGAGACCCACAGACCCTCGTGCACCTGCCAGCTGCTGGATAGAGCTGAGTTGCAGCTCACCCATGGGAAACAGGAGCAGCAAAAAGACAGACAAGATGCCCATGGCAGTTTATTGGCGGCACATTTTAGAAGCATCCATCTGCTATTTTTGCCTCTGTCAAAGTCATGCAATGGGGGAGGAAAACTTCGAAGTCAGCCAATCCAGGATCCCAACGCAGACTCTGTCACATACTGTTGTGTGAGCAAGGTGTTCACCATCNCCGAAAGTGACAGGCTCTTAGGACCATGGCTGGGTTCAGTCAGCTGGGGTTTCTAAGGTGCCAACTGGGCATGGAGACATCCTCAGTACTTAGCTTCACTGTGGGTCCTGAGGTAAAGCATCTTTGTCATGTACTTTACATCAAGCTCAAGTCCAAATTCATAGGAGCATCTGCTCAAAGAAACTCAGAATGGCATGTACTAGAGAGAGGGTGGCACACAGAAATGGGTGTGGTGAGGGACACTAGTGGCCTATTGCTCTTGGAGGGCTCTCCCAATTCCAGAGGAAAGGGAGCTGTCAGTACAGGTCTGAGGACAAGAATGGGGAGGGAAGGCCCAGCTCTAGGAGGCATGGCCTGAGTGAAGGCAAAGGGGCAGAAAGCAGAAGGTGCACAGCGAGGAGGGCACAGGAGAAAGGACAGCTGGGCACATGGGAAGATAATCATGGGGTGATCCTGGAGTCCAGGCCAGAGGAAGAGGCTTAAGCTTACACAAGATGGGGCTTCNCAATTTGCAAGCCGTATCTGTGTTCGTGACCCTCTTCGGTCATCTCAGGACAGATAGAGGGCCAGTCCATTTCATCTATTTTGGGGCTTCCCACAGGCCAGGGTATCCACTGTATACAAGAGTAGCGTCATGTTAATGGCAGTGGGTGTGTCAACCACATTTCAGGGCAGGCATCATGTTCAGGAGTAGGTGACCAAGAAAAAAATCAGGCTCCANTATTTTTTGTGTGTGCACTTTTTTTGTTTTGTTTATGTGAGAAAGAAAATGAAATGGGGTGGTGGGTGCTGGAAGGAGCTGTGGAGGGGAAAGAACATGATCAAAATATATTGTATGAAATCCTTCCCCTCCCGTGTGTGTTTGTGTTTGCGTGTGTGTGTGTGTGTGTGTGTGTGTGTGTGTGTGTGTGTAGCATCATGATGATTCCAAATCTCTAAGAGATTCCAGGAGAGAGGGATCATGGTAGGTGTGGTCACAGAGGGCTGGAAGAGGAGAGATGGGATGGCCTTCTGGACAGATAGCAGAGCTCTGGTGAGGGGACAGATAATGGTGCACTGGTAAGTCTGGGCAGGGCTGGGTTGGGGCCATAAATGACTGGCTTGGTGTCTGTGTTCTGTGAACAGTACAGAGCTGTGCAGAACAGGCAGGGCAGTGAGAGGTGAGCAAGCAGAAGTGGAAGCCAGGCAGAGCCAGCCAGGCAAGGCTGCCCTCTGCTTCTCATCACAGATGGCCTTCCTCTCTATGGGCTGTCTGGGGACCAGTTACAGACCTCCAGCATCAAGCAGCCTGCTGTGGAGAATGAGCGCACGTGCTCAGCAGCGTGAGGCTAGCCTCTACCCAACCGTCCTCCCATGATAGGCCACCAGCTGCCTTCTAACCGGCTCTCTCAGGAGACACAATTCCAGGCTGGGTTTCCCTTGGTGGAGGTGCCAGAGTGGGGCTTCCTGGGATCTCAGGCTGAAATGCAGAGAGCTGTCCCCAGTGCTTCAGTCTCTAGAGACCCTAATTTGGGCAGGTGTNTCCCTAGGAAGCCTGGAATTTGTCCCCCTTTCCTCATTTTAACCAGTCCTTATAGGTGCATGCCATGAGCCAAGCACTGTTGTAGGAATAGAATCCGATAACCCAAACCGCTGTTTCCCCAAACTTACATTCAATGGGGAAGAGATAGTTAAACAAAGAGACATTACCAAGTGGCAGGAGCACTGGGGAAGAGAATGGAAACTGAGGGATGGCAGAGAGAATGAGCAAAGGAAGTGGCTGGGGAGGCTTGGCTAAGGGGTGAGCTTCCATGGCATGGCATTGGAGCAGGGACCTGGAAGCAAGAAGGGGTAAGACAAGAACATGTTAGCTAGAAGTGCTAGCCAGTGCAAAGACCCTGGAGCAGGGAGGAATGTGGTATGTTTCTCAGACTCCTTGTCTAGTACTTCTAGGGGAGAAGAGAGACCCAGATGGGTAGGAAAGATCTGATTCATGAGCAAGCAGGGACGAGGGAACATTTTTTTGTCACTGTTCAAGGGCCTGTCTGTTATAACATGGGCCACTTCAACACAGTTCAGGGCATGATCTCTAGCCAGAGGTCAGGCACTGACTGTAGGGAAAAGCAGGGTGGCAGGTAAGTCAGCTATTTTGTCACCACACACTGACTGAGTACCTACCCCAGGGCAGGCTCCAGCTGCATGCTCAGGACGGGGCCCACAGAGAGACCTGGATATTCTCAGGAAGCCTGCATTGTATGTGTATGCACATANGTAGGTGTGTGTACCTGTGGATGCAGAGTCCAGAGGACAACCTCTGGTGCTGTTCCTCAGCTGCCATCCACCTTATTTTTGTATTTTCTTTTGAGACAGAGTCTTTCGCTGGCCTGGAACTCACCAAGTAGGCTAGGCTTATTGGCCAGAGAGCCCTAGGCATCCATCTGCCTCTGCCTCCCCAGTGCTAGGATTACAAGTGTGTGCCACAACACTCACCATTTAAAATAAATGCTGGGGAATCAAACTCGGCTCTTCATGTTTTCAAGGAAGTACTTTACTAACGGAGCCATCTCCCCGGCCCTCAGGAAACCTGCAATCTAAGGAAGACCAAGAAGGTGGAGAACACAGATGCGAGGTTCTAGAATCTGTGGGCAAAATCTAGGGATGTCGGAATCAAAATTATAACAGCTGGCANCAGAGTATGCCATGCCATTAAACACAATACAGAGAGCAGGACCTGCAGCAGCCCCTGGTCCACTCTAAAGCATGAATAGCTGGGATCTCATGCCCTGAATGCTCCCTGCCCTGTGAGAGCCAGTGGTGGGGCCAGGACTATAGGCTTTCAGGCCAGAAGACACTGCTGGCTTGGGGTAGGGCAGACAGACTGGTCCTGTACCCCGGGTTCATTAGGTCCTGAGATCTTCCTGAGCCTCAGTTTTATCATCTGAAAAATGGACTGCTAATGCACCCAAATCAATGGCTGATGCAGGAATTAAGATAACATGCCAAGCACTTATTGTGGTATGCACCCCAGATGCTTGCTATTGTTGCAATTATAAGCAGATCTTGAAGGACACTGGCAACACTCTTTGTAAAGGGCAGAGATGCAACTTGCTAGGATCAGAGCAGCTAGCCTGGCCCAGATAGCGGGCTTATCCCATGAGCAGCCATCTCGGCATGCCAACAGAAGGGAACAAGGCTCATTTCTCTCCCTCTTAGAGAAAACAGCATGGTGGATGTTATCTGACATGACAGACAGTAGGAGCCAAGGCCAAAAGGGATCAGAGAAGGCACCAATGAGCTTCAGCTGGGGGCCAGGAGGCAAGCTTTAAAGGGTGCCCCCTCTTGGCTGGGTGGAAACTACCTTAGACCAGGGTCTCACAGATGGCTCCAAAGTAGGAGCCCTTCAAGTACAAGTCATAAGAGATATAGTCTTTTGGTTTTGAGCTAGGGCTTCATGTAGCCCAGGATGACCTTGAACTCACTAAGTAGCCAAGAATGACTTTGAATTTCTGATTATCTTGCCTCTGTCCCCGGAGTCCTGGGATTCAGGCATGCACTATTCTACCCAGTTTATGTGGTGCTGGGGATCGAACACAGGGCTTCATGTATGCTAGGCAAACACTCTACCAATTGAGCAACTTCTCCAGCCCTAGAAGCATACTTCTAATAGACAAAAGACCATGGCCAGGCGTCTGGAGTTGAGGCTCACAGTATGCTGCTGCTGCCATAGATGAAGGATACAGAGGGTGTCCAGGCAGCCTAGGACCTCTGGACTGGACAGAGAAGCTTTGAAGGGCAGATAGAAGAAAGAGTTGACCAAGCAGAGTTAGTGAGAGAACAGCATTGAAGCAGAAAAGGGAAAGAACCTGAGTTGAGGGAGCAAGGCTCAGAGGCAGGAGCCAGGGAGCTCCAGTTCTAGGGTTAGGACCTGCCTGCATCAGAATCTCGTGTGACTTCCAGCCAGTAGTCATTCCCTCACCCACAGGAGCAACCCACCTGTCTAAAACACACTNAGACTCCTCCCCATCACTTATACCTCCTGAGGCCTAGCTGTCCTACATTGCTCAGGGTATCCCTGGCCTTGCCAAGAGCCCTTCTCACTGGAAAGCCTCTGGGTTCTTGAAATGTCTGTCTCTGGGGACTCAAACAATAGTCACAGAAAGTAATGCCAGGTGACCAGCCTTGGGGAACAGATACACAGAGAGATTTCTTTGGTGTCTCCTCAGACTCACAGGAGTTCCGGAGCAAAGCACAATTCACATTGCCACCAACATGGGGGAGGCTGTAGGGCCACAATGGGCTCAAGATTTGAACCTGGCACTTCATTGTTCTTGGCCTATTGTAGCAAACTGGTCTCTCTTGCCCTAACTTGCACAGGCCACAAACTGTAGCTGAGACAAGTGATTTATTCCCTGTCACCCTAGGACTTGCACACTGTACTCCAGAGGCCAGCCTTCTGCAAAGCACAGTCTGGCCCTGGGGCCAGTGAAATGGCCCTCCTTACACTCTCTCTGTCCACCTTCAAACATCAGGCCTCCATCCATGACAGACCACCAGGGATTTCTTTTTTTCTTCAGATTTAACTTTTTATTGATTCTTTGTGGATTTCCCATCTTGCATCCTGATCCCATTCACCTTCCCATCCCTTCCCATCCATCCTCTACCTTTGCAACCCCTCCCTCCAAAGGATAAAACAAGGTAAAATTTAAAGGAAAAAAGAAAGAAAAGACTNGTTGTGGAAGCTGTAGTGTGACATAGTGAGTCACACAGTCCTTTAGTCCATATATTATTACATGCAAGTGTTCATTGCAATGAGTGGTCTGGTTTGAGGGCTCTGGTTTTTACTACACTATTACTGGGCCCTCACTGGGGCTCCTCTCCGATATATCCTGTTGTTGTCCTGTGTCATGGAGATCCTGTAACTTTGGGACTGCAGGACCAGACCCTTCATACGCTCCAGCAGATCACAGGTGGGGTGGATGATGGGATGGGCCAATTCATAGCTCTGGTTCTGGGTCTGGGTGGTTGCTGGGTTGGTCAGCCCACCAGTGCTCCTTTATCCTCAGCACCAGGGTGAGCTCTCCAGTACTGCCCCAGCTAGCTCACCCTATGTAGTAAACAGCAAGAGGCAGGGCCGATTCTCCTGCTCTCATATCCTTGGGGTCAGCTCACCCACACCTACATCACCAAGGCCAGCTCTACTATGTTGCCTCTCTCTAGTGCTTCAGCTGGTCAGAGGCAGAGCCAGCTCTACTATGTTGCCTAGGCTGGGTATAGGGGCCTTCTGCCTAGTGCTGCAGCTGATGAGAGGCAGAGCCAGCTCTTTCTCCCTAGTGACCTCAGGGATGGCTTTCCTACCTACCATAGGCCTCAAGGGGTCTGGGGGGGGCTTTTCTCCCTTGCCCACACTGCCATATGGTAGATGATGGGCGGGGCCCGGTCTTTCACACTCATATTCTCAGGGCCAGCCCACCCGTGCCTCCATCATCGGGGTCAGCTCTATTGGGTTGCCCAGGTGAGGTGCAGGGTCCACTCTCCCTAGTTCTGCATCTGGTGAGGGGCAGGAGCAGCTCTCAAATCTGCTGTAGGTGGTGAGGGGAGAGGAAGGAGGGCATCTCTCCCTCTTCCTCATCACCACATGGCAGACAGGGGTGTAGGGCCAGCTCTCCCATTCTTACAACCTCAGGGCAGGCTCGCCTGTGCCCCTACCAGCAGGGTTGGCAGTACTATGGTGTTCAGGACACTCAGGGATTTCTTTGAGCCTGATAGCTTGACCTGCCACCTCTGAGCAAGCCCCAGGTGACACCACAGACACATTTAAGAGCAGCAGAGCAGAAGGGAAAGCAGTCATCACTTTCACCACTGAGATGGTTGATGGTGTGGTCTGTTCCCTGGCTGACTCCATTTGAACATTCAAGGAACAGCAGAGTCATCTGGCCACAGCAGTGACCGTCAGCATTAACACACTACCTTCCTAAAGCCTAGCACATACAACAGGAGTCAGCAAGCCACTGATGGGA
>LZPO01107917.1:478686-493009 GCA_001675575.1 Neotoma lepida
AACAGGGGAAAGAGACTGCAGGGAGGCAGGGCATAGAGCAAAGTGCTGTGGATCAGCAGGTGATGGATGAGGTCTGGGGACATGTCCTTAACCCAAGACCTTACTGATAGGGCTCAGACAGCGTCAGGAGGGGTTTGATACTGTCAACTCCAGACATGAGGCCTCCTTCTGCAGCCAGACTTCTGCCCTGGCCACAGCTGTCTGCAGACAGATATGGGGAATCCCCACCCTAACCCCTGCCAACCCTGGGGGGCAGGGGCAGCTTCTTATGAATTAGTCCAGCCAGGGATCCTAACTGCTGGGGCAAAGGTGTCACGAGGCCCAGCTGGGTCCCAGGGCAGCAGGGGGGTTTTCCTCAGTGCATTTGCGGACTGCTAAGGGCTTCATTTACATAGAGGACAGCTGCTACTCTGGGGTCAAGCTGCAGCCCATGGCCCCCACGTGGCTTCAGTCTTGTTCTCAGTCACCAGTCACAGCCCATAATAGTTGGGGGTTACCAGGCTGTCTCCATCATGTAGCTCTCACTCTTGCCATCCAGGAATTTCCAGAACCGGGCTTTCTATCCCATGGCCCTCCAGGCTCTGTTCACTGCCTGCTATAAAATGAAGATCCTAACCATACCCACTCCAGGAAGATGTGAGGATGAAATGAGATGGGGTGAGGGGAGCTCCCTAAACTGACCACTCCCCTCTTCCTGTCTCATCTGCACCTGTTACAGGTGAGGGAGGCAGAGTTGCCAGTGGCCATGTTCCTGCTCGCCCTGGCTCTGGGTCCTAGCAGCTCACTCCACTTGGTCTAGCACCTGCTATGTGAGGATGAAGCTGATCAAGCTCTGAAATCTGGCTGGCAAGTCCTGTCCTCATGCCCTCCTTCTACAGGCAGGGGCTAGGTGCTTCCCACACTCCACCCTCCCTTCCAAACTTGCTGTTAGGAAAGATGTTATCTGTCATCAACCTTTGAGTCTGAATGAGTCCCCAAAGACTCTAAAGCTGGAAGATTCTTGGAGTGATTCGAATCTCCTCCTTCCCACCTTCTACCCATTTTACAGAAGAAAAAAGAGAGAAGAAGGATCCTAACTTGGGCCACTGGCTTGTAAGTAGCAGGGCTGGGGTTGGGAACAGAATACTCTATATGATGTGGTCCTTGGGCCTCCTGGTCATTGTCCCCCACTCCTCTAGTTCTCTCGACTTAAGAACCGGTCAGTGCTGGGGAGATGGTTCAGTGGGTAAAGGTGCTTGCTCCCCAGAACCCACGTAAAAAGCCAGTGTATGTTGAAATCCTAGGGGGAGATGGGAGGCAGTGACAAGGAACCATCTGGAAGCTTGAGAACAAGGTAGCCTGGGGGACATAGCAAAGAGGCAGAGGCAAGAGGAGAGACTTGCCTCAAAAGATAGAAGGAGAAAGTCAACTCCCAAGAGTCATCTTTGGACCTCTTCATTCCTGCTGTGGCATGTGAGCTTACACTCACACCCATACCTATCCACATACTGTAGATATGGGGGCGGGGACTAAAAACGAAAGCCAATCTGGTTCTGTACAGAGTGTATAGTCCTGGGAGTAGGAAGAGGATGCCTGCTAACCAGAGGACCTGCACCTGCAGAGTGGGGCACTCTCTTCTGTCCACTGGGATCCATTTCTCTTTTTATAAGCCCTCTTGGAAGACTGCAGGACCCTCCTGTGCTGGCAGTATTCCCTCTGTCCCCTTGGGAGACTTTACTGAGACTTCAGGGGAAGAATTGGTTCAGAAAACCGAAGGTTCCATGTGCAGGAAGTTCTAAGCACCAGGCCATGGCCTTGTCACTGTGACCTTGAGAGGGCTACTTCTCTCCTGAGCCTCCCCTCCTACTCTGGAGAGGTGAAGGGTAACCTGATGACTCCCACCCTGCATGGTCCAGACAGTCCAGCTACCCTGTTGCTTGGCTTTCTAGCCTCACCGTGCTGCACATACCTAGTGCTAGAAGAGCCAGCTGCCCTGCAGCACTGACTCCTGGGGAGCAGGAGCCCGGGGCGGGGGAAATGTGGGCCACCAGGGGCATGCTGCAAAGTAATGTGCAGGGCCAGTGGGGCAGAACCCATCTCTCTCATGCTTTTTGCCTGTTAATAATGCATGGGCAGCCGGCGTGGGACTATCCCAGGTCTGAGGTCAGGTGGCATTAGGAGGCCTCTAATGGTCCTAATTACCCTGGGAAGGTTCCCAAGTGGGATGTGGGCAGCATGGCGGGAAGCCAGGATTCCGGGCACTTAGGCCCACAGGTGGGAGGTTGGGGGCAGGGCAAAGTGACAGCTTCCATAGACCAGAGTGCCATTCAAATAACGGGGGTGAGCCAAGGTTTCCTGCATAGGGTATATTTATGAAGAGGAGTGAGGGCTAGCTTCTGCAGACAAGTCACCAAGATGGCAGGGAGTCTAAAAGCTGTCCTCTGCAGCTTCTTATAGGCCCCCCACTATGCTCCTAGCATGCACACCTCTAAGGATAGGGGACTCACCACTCCTAGAACTGTCTCTTATACACATCTAGATGTGTATAAGACGCCACCACCACCCGGCTCATGGCCCTTTCTTAAACAGCTATGAGCTCTGGGGAAAACGTGATAACGTGTGTACTGATGACAGAAACAATCGGCATTGAATGTTGGTGGAATAAGGACTTAAGCTGAATAAAGGGGCTGATGGGGGCGGGGAACAGGCTGACTTCCAACACTGGGGACCCTCCTTGTCCCCCAGCAGCTCCAGGTCATCAACCTGGCTAGCTCTTCCAGATTACCAGCATCAGAACCCCTGTGTCTTCCCCACATCCCAGAGGGCCCTGTGACATTTGCCTTTCTTTCTCAGTACTCACTGAACAGTTCAGGGAAGTCACCTCATGGCAGCTTCTGGGGATAGCCAGGCTCCAACATGCCACCCAATGATCCTCATTTCTAAGGGTCTATACCAAGCAGGGTGACTGTGCAGTCCACAGGAAGCTGGCAGCCTGACTCCTGAGGCTAAGCTATAAAAAAGGATCATGGCTTCCACCTGGCTCTCTTTTGTACTCTTGAGCAGCTTGTGGAACTAGAAAATAGCTTTGACAAGTGGCATTTTCTAGCCCTCAGTAGAGCCACACCACCCAGCCCTGACCCACTCCCTGACTGCAGCCTCATGAGACCCTGTGCCAGATCCTGACCCACAGAAATGGCTCATGTTTGAAACTACTAAGTTTGGAGTCACTTATTACAAGAAATAAATAGCAAATCTATGCCAAATAAATGCAAATGATTCCACCAGACAGGAATGCTTTTCTGCAAAAGAGGCTTTTTTTCTGTTTGTCTGTNTGTTTGTTTGTTTTGTGTGGGGGGTTGGCATTGTGGGGTTTATGGAGGACACATGAGGTCCTAGCCTGAAGCACATCTCAGACTCACAGCCACTAGCAATGGGTGCAGCAGATCTTGGATGGGGATAGCCTGTGCAATGACTAGGAAGAAATTTTGAGTAGGTGCTGCTGAGTTGGGCAGAGCTGGAACCAGATGAATGATATGGTGGAGGATGAAGGGCCATGATATCTGTCTGAGAGCTCCTACACTGACTGCTATGGTCCGGACCCCATTATCTCTACCCNCTGGGGACAGAAACTGGGGTTAAACAATGTGCTCCAGGTCACAAGACTGGGAAATGAAGGATCCCAGATTTGAACTGAGGACAGAGAGGATAGCACTAACCAGCAAGAGGGGCCTGCTAATAAGGCCTAGGGTCACAAGGTCCCCAGCCATGGGACAGAAGACTAAGGGGGTGGCCTAGGAAAGCCCCCTGAGGCTGGTGCCACAGAGCCACAGAAAGACAGAGAAAGCACAGGGTGTGGGTGGCAAGGAGAGGGGGTGGGGAAGACAGAGCAGGAGTGAAGGACTCAGCTCACTCGCACCCACACCAGTTCCTTGTCTGTCAGGATGGTCCCAGTGTTCCTGTGTTCTTTCTGTCTGGACTCATCCATCCCCTCACAAAGCTCTGGGACTCTTCCTCGCATAGCATGGGGATCAGGAAGAGGCCCTCCTACCCAAGCCTGCCAATTCTTCAGAGAGTCCCNGACTTTCCCATTATGTTGTCTTGAGATCTCTCTGCGCCAGAGGCCCCTTCTGGTGTTAGGCAGGGCCCCAGGAGTGGGTAGGAAGACATAAGACCCCAAGCTCACAGCCCCTACAGAGTCAGAAGTACCCCAGCTTGCCTCCTCCCTTGTCTCTGGTTCACATGGGCCTAGTACACAGCAGGTACTCAATCTATGCTCATAGAATAAATGACCTGGAAGGGACCAAGCTCTATTCTGCAAACACAGCAGTTTATAGCATGCTGGGAAATCACATGAAATGTCATAGCAGTGAATTTTCATGCTGGTCAAGGAATCCAGGTCTTTTCTGTCATTGCCAGGTGACTGATGATATCTTCCTGGCTGTCCTAGGCAGCAGGCCATCCTGGCTATGCTGTGACTAAGTGATGTGATGAGCAGGATGACCACATGAGTAGAGGCAGAGCCAAGGGATGTCCATCCTTGCATACTGAAACCCTGGGTGCTGACAGCCTGTGGTCTGACTCCCAGGTACTAAATGGTAATTACTGTAAAGAGCCTGGCAGCTGGCAGCTGGCAGCAAGGCTGGGGAGTCTCCAAGGCCTGCCATCCTGCACATCACAAACCTCAGCGCCTATGGGAAGGGGCCTCAGGGACCTCAGGGGCCTCAGGAGTCTCCAAGTCCCTCCCCATATCCAAGAGGAAATGGAGGTCCAGCATGGAGCAGAGACTTGGAGATGCCAAGGGTTGGTGGAACCAGAACTAAGAGCAGGAATGCCAGCAGCTATTCATCCACAGAAGCAGCAAGGAGCTCCACACTGCCATTGGCGCCTGAGACCTTCCCAAAGCCCCAGAGGATCACATGCATTCCTGGTGAAAGACGTTGTTCCACAGGCTTGTCCCTAAGGCTCAGTAGATAGTGCCTTTGGTCTTGGAGATCTTGGTGTCAGAATTGAGATCTGTGTAGCTTTTGCTAGCCAGTTACACTCTCTGGACTCCAGGGTATTTTTACACCTGAAAACTGAATTGGTGACACCCTTTACAGGCAGGATTAAGGAATCAGTTAGCATGTACACACAGGTCATTTGATCTAGGAAAGGTGAGAGATAAACCTTTACCCAGGGAATGTACAAAGAGCCAGCTCTGGGCAAATGCTTCTGGACCAGGGCCCAGGCTGGTGTGGGACACCACTGATGATTGCTGACCCCTCCCTGCTGCTGGAGGGAATACCACAGAGGAGCCATGGGCCATGAGTGTAACTTAGAAAGACACCCAGCCTTCCAGGATGGGGATAGGGAGGGAACTAAAGCCAAAATCACAGGGAAGAAGGAGATGCTTGCTGTGCTTTAAAAAAGAGAAGGGCAGGCTCAGCATGACCAGGCAGGTGGTGGTGTCAGAGAGCCTTGTCAGGGGCAAGCTGATGGCAGCTGGCAGCCTGTGAGAACAGAGGAGGATGTTCACTGACATGGTGGCTATAATGCTGCCGAGTGTTCTGGAGTGGAGACTGAGGAGGGAGTTGAGGCTGTGGCTGTGGCTCATGGCCCCTGGCAGTAAAAAATAACTAATGCATAGGTTCAATCTAGATACACACTGTAATCCCAGAACTCTGAGAAGCTGAGGCAGGAGGATGGAGAGTTCTAAGCCAGCCTGAGGTATATGAAACCCTGTCTCAAAACAAATGAAACAAACACACACAAAACCAGAGGACAGAGTGTTTGTGGAGTTCTTCTGTGGGAGCAACTCAGCATCTTCCGACCCACAACAACATCAACCATGTTCTCGTCAGTCACTTGCAGGATGAAGACCTCTTTCAAGCATTTTGGGGTCTCCAACACAACTANATCTACAAGAACTACTTGCAGCAAGTAGTATTGTTTTCACTTCCTTTAACTGATGAGAAACCTGACACCNGGGGCTGGCAAGATGGCTCAGTGGATAAAGCTGCTTGTCGCCAAGCCTGACAACCCGAGCTGAATTCCTTGGACCCACATGGAGAAGGAGAGAACAGGTTCATGCAAGTTGTCTTTTGACCTCCACACATGCACTGTGGCATGTGTCCCCACAATAAGTGAAATAAAAATAAAATCAAAATTTTTTATGTCAGCCATGTTGTGCCCCCATGTTACTGACAAAGTAGAAACTAGGGGCCAGCCACGGATAATTTCTATGCGCCACCATTGCTCCGGGGATCCTACCATCATGAGCCCCCAGGACATATCTGACACATGGTAACCTACATCAGTGTTTGTGATGGTGGTGAAGATGACAGAGGTAATGAAGATGGCTGTGATAATGAGGACAGGCATGAAGACTCACTTCCCTTATTTGATTTAATCTATTTGACAGCATTACAAGGAAGGAGTCACTGTCTCCTAGCTTGGGGAAACTGGACCCCACTGGTGTAGGGCTTTGTGGGGGTGCCTGGAGCTAAGCCTGGGCTACCCATGCCAGCCCCATCCTGGAGCTCACTCAGATAGAAGCAACCAAGTCCCAGTACTTCCCCTCCTCTACCTTCCTCATGCTTCCTTCCACCCTCATGGGGCTGACACGCTGTGTGGCTCTCTTAAGCCCTGTAATTTGGGACCCAGACATTGCTGGAGAATGAAGCCCATCTCTCCTTCTCCACCAACGCGAAGGGAGCCGGGTGACAGGCAGATGAAGGGAGTCTGTGCTGCTCCACAGCCACCCACATGCTATCTAAATTCACCGCCAGACAAAGTCGGCTCTTTGTCTTGGCGCCTCCCTCCCTCCCTGCCATTCATGCACTTGGAGATTTTGCTTCCAGTAAGTGGAGGCTGGAGGGAGAAGAAAGCAGGCAGGAGAGGAAAGAAAAGCAGGGAGAGGGGGGACAAGACAACATTGAATCAGACCCAACTTAGCCTCACTGTCAAAATGACGGCTCATTGTAGAAATGATTTGTAGGCTGCTGTGGTGGGAGACACTGCCTCTGAGGAGGCCCCTCCCTGTGATCCACTAGGCAGCAAGTACAGCTGTCTTCCAGAGCATCTAACCTCCCAAGGGCTGCTCACAAGTGCCAAACCTCTAATCCTAGAGCTCAGGCTCTGAGCCTCCATAGTGGTTGCCCTGTGTAACACAGCAGGGCTGTGGTGGCCTAGAGCTCTGCTCTGAAAAATTGTGGCAGGGGCATGATGTCTTGTGGAAAAGCAGGCTAGGACCCCCCCNCACACCGACAGGCCATGGTGATTGGCTCACCCTGCCTGGTGGGAGGTGGTGGTGGTGTTGAGCCTAGGAGATGGGCTCCTGAATGACAAGGCTTCCTGGATTTAGAAAGAGGGAGAGAATTTGGCAGTTCTTCATATCTCCAGAAACCAGGTCACACCTGGCTAGGTGACACTGTGTCACCGGCACAGGTATCTTGAGAAGAGCTTCTCATCTGTAACCTCAGGACTAAGCTCCAGGGAACATTTTAGCTTCAGTCTATAGCAGGCAGCCACTACAGGCAGAGGCAGTGTGAAGACCAAGGCTCCCAGACCCGTGCTGAGTTCCCTCCTGAGGCAAGACTCGAAGACCAAGCATGTGTTCTTGAGCAGCCCTGTAACAAAGGAAGANCCACAGTCCTGCCTTTCTCCATACTCCCTGCCACTCCCCGAAAAGAGGCTAACATGGTTGGCTGAGGCCCTTTGACCCCAGCCCTGATCTGCCCAGGCTTTGGTTACCATCCCCTCTCAGACCTGGCATCCATCCACATCTATCTCTTGAATACTTAGCCATGAACTCTTTCGTAGGGAGATCCGGAGGCTCTCACTCCTGGCTCAACAGTGGGGGTACTCACTTAGGGGTGCAGACTTTAGCATCTCCTCAGCCTGCACTGGGAAGGCCCTATTCATGAGCTGTGCATCTTGGTCTGGTATTTCCTCTGCCAGGTGGAGTACAGGGTAACAGCAGGTGGTCTGGGGGGTCATGGGTGCTCGGCAGGTNCCTGGCTTGGCTGCAGTACCTTCCCTGAGCCCCTCGCACCTCCTGACTCAGCCATGCCTCTCTGGGTTAGATGTACCTGTGTGCTCCCCAAGGGCCCAAGACATACCCCTCTCTTTGGGCCTGAAGTCTTAGGCTAAAGGGCCCATTGTGTCCCTGTGGTCCCCTGACCTTAGAACCTCATAGTAGTTGTTCACAGCAACTCATTTGCCCCCTCAGCATCCCCCAGACATGCCAAGGTCACATGGCTAATTAAACAGAAGATGGAGGGTGGAAGGCAGTCCAGCAGTTTCATGAAACAACTACAGTTGAGTAAAGGGTCATCAGTGCCTTTCCCTGTGGGCTTGCTGACCATGAGGCCTTCCAGCTTATGGCGAATGGGGAGGGTGATATCTTCGGAAAAGGGGCTTTTTAAAATGGGGAAATAATTTACAGATTTGTGATGCTCTGTGGTCCTAAAACATGAGCGTACATCCTAACACACTAGACCCCTAGACTCCAATCTACTACTTTCTGCTCTCTATCACAACCTTGTAACTCTATGAAGAAGGAGCTCCTGCAGAGAACCACACTGCCCAGTCATGTGACTTAACCAAGGCCACAGCTGCTAATGCTGGGGTTCAAATTCAGTTCTTCCCAGGAGGGCAGGTCCCTCTCCTCTGACCTGACTGGGCAGCCAGAGGAAAGCATGTCCTGTTGGAGCAGGTTCACTCAGTCTTTGCCCCTGAGAAGGGTGTGGGGGTAGGGGGAGACTAGGTTCCTCATCTGCAGGAGGGTGTGGGAGCAGGGAAGGCTTTCAGTGTTGGGGAGACAGAGCCAGGCTGCTGCCTGGGCTTCTTGGACTCTGGCCAAGGCTTCAGACTACACAGACATGATGGGAGATTTTGCTGGATCAGTCCTTAGGAATCACTAACTCTCCATGTTTTCTAATCCTGGTGGGGGTCCTGGGCACCATGCCAGGGAGTTCAAGGACATCTGCTCAGAACATCGACTCTACTTGGAGATGTAAGGGAGAAAAAAATTAACATTTAAAATAAACCATGATAGATGGGGCTGGAGAAATGGTAAAATGTTTGCTGTGCAAACATGGTTGGATCCTCAGAACCCACATTTTTTTTTTTAAATATAAGCATCCTGGTGCTGGGAAGGTAAAGACAGGCAGATTCCTGAGGGGCACTGGCCAGCCAGCTTGGTCTAATTAGCAAGCTCCAAGCCCCAGTGAGAGACCCTGTTGCAAAAGATAATGTAGATGTCTCCCAAGGGAAGACACCGAAGGTTGATCTCTGATCTCCATGTACATGTATATTTTCCCACCCAATCACACATGTATACAATAAACCCTGATAGATTATATTATTATATTAATTATTATAGGACTTTGTCCTAATGTATGAGNATGTTTAAGGAGAAACAGAAGTCCAAAGAAATCCATTTCTTCTTTTCTATGCAAAAGTCTAAGAAGTTCTGAGCCAGCCCAACCTTAAAACAGAGAATGAAGCTGGAGCACAAGGAGGCATCATGTGACTTGTTGAAGGCCATTCAACCAGTTATGTCACAAGGACCTAGATGTGCTGTCAGAACGGAAGCACCCAACTGTCAGGCTGGTCCCAANCACTGAATTTAGGTTCCCAGCTGCTCCTCTGTCACTTTCTGCTCTGCTTCAGATGGGTACTCCTCCCAGNGGCTCAGTTTCCTTATCAGTAAAATGGGGCAATGGATCNGGGAAAGTGGATGGAATANTGTTGGGTGGACAGCCATACCACAAACAGTTCACGAATGCCCTCCACTGTCCTGAAAACAGGGTAAAGAAAGCAATCACTAGAAAATTCCTACATCAGCTCCCCCACTCCCAAGAGGGTGGATTCCAGTGTCTTTCTGCAATTTTAATGGACCATGGTGCCATGACACCTGAGGACATCATCCATGCAATGATGCTGCACTTAGAATAATTTCACAGCCCCCCCCCCCAAAGCTGAATTCCCTCAGCCTCCTGCTGTTTCTTGTAAAGGAAGCAGAAAATGTCTGAAAATAGAACCTGAATCGATGCTCCTAAGTGTGGCAATGCCCAAGAAGCCTGCAACACCCAGCTCTGCATGGCCTCAGCAGCCCAGGGGGTTTCCGGGCAGCCTGGATTAGATTGCAACACTGCTAGAGGTTATGTGCATGTACAGAGTGACTCCTTAAATGGGGAACTCCGGGAAGCCTGGCTGGGGAGAAGTGCTGGGCGCCGTGAGGTCAGAGGTCTGTGACTTTCCTTCTGGCATGGCCACAGGCCCAGTGAGCTCAGAGAGGGAGGCCCTGTCTCTGTAGCCACTCCTAGGCAATGGTGAGGTAGAACTGAACACCATCCTAGTAACTGCCCACTAAGTTGGGCACATGCTGNACTCAGAAAGCAAATACAGCTAAGTCAAAGGAGTAGGGTTGCCCCATGAACTCTGCCCTTCCTGAAAAGAAAGCTGGGCTTCCCTAGGCCCTCCCTCCACCTCTAGCCACTGTACCAACCCACACTGCATTACCAAATGTGTCTTGGCCTCAGCTCCCCAATGCTATACTGTGTAGTTACAGACAGCCCTGGCAAGCAGATGGGACTCACGCTCATTTTACAGAGAAGAACAGCAGTTCCCAGAGACCATCTGATATGTTCACAGTCAAGGCTCAAATCTAGGCTGTCTGGTCCCCCTTTCTGACTCCAGCACAGTGGCAGCCATGCTGTATTCCCATATGATGTCATCCAGTCCCCCTTCCCCACACCAGCACAGTGGCAGCCATGCTGTATTCCCATATGATGTCAACTCAGGGTTTCTAAAGTATTTCCACAGCCACCCACTATCCAGCCATAGATAGCCCCTTCCTACCCACCACCACGCTGTAAACAGGAAGTCGTCTATTCCCAATTTAGAACTAAGAACATAGGACCAGAGAATAGAAGATACTTGTCTAAAATCACACAGCTAACAAGTGGTAGATCCAGTATTGAAATGATCTTCTCCGCCCCCATCCTTAATACACAGAGCCACGCTGCTGGCCAGCAACAGGATGAAGACATGAGTACCAGTGATAGGGCTCCCCCNCCCCCGCCCTGATGCTCCCAGTCTTCTGAGCCTGGCTTCTTTTCTCTGACAACTTCCCCATCTCTAAGGCCACCCCAAGAGCAGCATATTGCACAGTCGACTGAGGGTGGATTGAGGGCGCTTGAGTGGGATGAGGGCCACCCAGGATACCCAAAGCCATTCTGCACCTTTCCTACTTTGACACAGATGTATACTGCAAACCTAGAGAGGCTGGAAGAGCAGAAAGCAGACACTGAGAGGACCAAAACCAGTTCTGGAATGGCGCTTTCTGCTTCCCTGCAAGCTTGGCAAGACTGTGTTTTGGGTCCCAAAGAATGACACAGGAAGTGGAAACCAACACACAGAGACTCATTCTGGGCACACATCCCTCAGGGTCATTCTGTAGCTGTCTAGTAACTGCCCTTCATGGTCCAAGCCATGGTTAGGTGCTCTCCGATTCTGACATGGGAATACTTGGGAAGCCACAACACACAATTTGACTCAACTTCATGGCAAAGGTGATACATGAGCAGGAAAGCCCACAGACCTTGGACAGGCCCTGGACTCTTCATTCATTCCTAGACCTTGACTCTTGACCTCCCTGGGCCTTGGTCTTCCTATCTTTGGGGCTTCTGAGGACCATCTCCTCTCTGTAACTTATGGTCCCTGTTCTGGATTTTCTCCTCTGCCCTGCTCTAAGTGGGCAGGACCATAACAGGCCACTGAAAGCAGTGGGGACAGGGCCAACTGGTAGGCGTGAGGGCTCCATACCAATGTTCTTTCAGAAGCTGGCCCTCTCCAATCTCTTGCTCAGATTCAGACAGGGAGGCAGAGGAGGAAGAGAGCAGCCTGGTGTCAAACACACTCACAGGTATCTCTCCTAACTTTGAAGAGAACACACTGAGGCCAAAAGCAAGGCCCAGAGAATGAAGGGCCTTGCTGCCTATCACACAGCATGCTGCAGTGGGGAGGAAGTGTGGTCAGGGGGCAACTCTGCTTGTTTCCAGAGAAGAAAGGAAGGCACACCACCCCTCCCCCTTCTGTGTTCCTGGCATCTTCCCCGTCTTGCCCTCATCTCCTTCAGCATCATGTCAGACAGAACAGGTGGCAGGGAGGAGGAACCTGCCCATCCCCACCTCTACATCCGCCCACCACCAGCTTTGGGTCCTGAGTTGTCTTTCCATGGGGGCTGGTATTGGCTCCCTCCCACAGCCTGACCCATCCCATACTCCCACCCACCCAAGTCAGTGACTAATGGGTCCTGCAGCTGACTAAGATGCCCTTGCAGGTCCCACAGTGGAAACAGCCCCAAGCACCTTTCTCTTTACTCCTCAGCCCATTCCCTTGGCCTGGGGTCTCTCATCAGTCCTCACACTGCACAGAGAGAACCCAGCACACAGATGAGTCACAGGCTGAGTCACAAGGATCTGAAGAAACGCTTCCCTATTTGTGTTGCTCTCCCGCTGAGGGCTGGACAACCTGGGGCTGTAGTAATGGGCAGCTCTGGCCTGGGCTTCTAGTTCAGTCACGACTATGTCAACCAACTATCACTTTCCCTACAGTAGCAGCTTCTGCTCCATCCCATGCAGAGTTACACTGAAAACTAAAGGATGCCAGGCACATAGTGGGTGCTCAGCAAGTCTCAGCTTTGCCCTTCAGCTGTCTAGGATACACTAAGAAGACCAAGGACCAGGGTATTTCTTCATGTGGCCAAGAAAATTTCCAGGAAATGCTTCCTTGTTCTAGATTGGATTTGCAATGAACACTTTTCAGAATTCANTTTGACTTGGTATTTAGTTCTTGTGCTATACCATTGGAGATGGGACCTGGAATATGTCCTGCTTTATGTGGGTAATNGCCAAATCTTATCTGTCATCCCACCTAGCTATTTGTCTATTCTTCTCTTCCTTCCTCCTATCCATATTTTCATCCTTCCATCTGTATTCTTTCCTCCCTCCTTCCAACCATCATCCATCCATCCATCCATCCGTCTGTCCATCCATCCATCCGTCCACCCATCCACTCAACATTTAATAGCCACCACATGGAGTACTTCTAAGTCCCCACATACTCCACTGTTGGCTCAGACACACAGCACAGTGACTAATGATTCTTCCTCCACTGGCTGAACATGGAGATAAAGAGGGCTGCCCCTGTCCTGTGTCTGGCCAGCCAACATTGCCTCTCTTCACTTCTACATGCCTGTCTCCTGGTGAGTGACTTGATTCTGCACTCAGCCTGGTGTTCTTTCTCTACAAGGCAGAGGTTTTCTCTAGAGCACATATTCCCCCAGAGGGATGGATTGTGCAGAGTGGCCATGCNCTGAGCACTGCAAATGGCCTGCAGGCANTTGTATTCTCTCTTTTTTGCTCTGTGGCCAGCACAGTGCTTTACAGATAGGAAATGTTTCCCCTTCAGTCTGGCCTCCTTTGCCAAATCATCCTGATTTGTTTCCTCTGCAGCCTCCCTGGCTGCCTGGAATCTCCAGCTGCTGCAGAGGACAGCAGTGAGAAAGGCAGTCTCTGAAGCCAGCTCTTGGCTCCAAGTTCATCACCCAACTGTGTGACCTTGAACAAGTTGCTAAGCATCTCTACACCTCAGTTTCGCTATCTGTAAAGTGGGGGCTGGTATTATAACTAATCTTTTGAAACTATGGTGAAGATTAAGTAAGATCATGCCATGCCTCTGATGGGGTGGCATCACATCTTAAAGGGGGATTTTTAAGTGTAAGTGGGTGTGTGGGATGGCCCATTGACTATAGTGGGGTGCAGAGAGGGGGGGTGCCACTGACAGTAGATGGGAGGAGCCAGATGTGCTAAAAATTGTAACATGCCATGTGTTCTGATGACAAGTGCTGCTTGTCAAGATGCCACCATGCTTCTATCTAGAAACTGTTTGCAAAGGGCTTATGGGAGNGTTCCTATCAGACACCTCTCCACCCCTGCAAACTTCCTGCAATTTTCTATCTTCATTGTCAACATGACTAGATTCAGAATCACCTAGGAGACACAGTTCTAGACATGTCTATGAAGGTGTTCCCAGAGAGGCTTAACGAAAAAGGGCAGAGCCACCCTGNATATGCTGCCCTGACTAAATAAAAAGCGGGAAATGAAGAAGTCAGTGGAACATGGACATCCCCTTCTCTGCTTCCTGGCCACTGAGGTGTGAGCAGGCAACCTCATGATCCCGCCATCACAGCCTCCATCCACTCCTACTGCCCCACCTTTCCCACCATGATAGACTGACTATACCCTCAATTGTTAAGACACACACACACATACACATACACACACACATACACACA
>LZPO01107917.1:505704-516833 GCA_001675575.1 Neotoma lepida
TCAGATCTCTAAAGAAAGGCTGAAGGGGGACATGGAGCAGAAACCGGCAGACATGTCCATCCTCTAGGATCTTCCTTACACATAGCCTGCCACACTTCAGGCTAATGGCTGCTTGCAGACATTCCCACCCTTGTCTCCACCCAAACCCAGTCTCTGAGAGTGCTCAGCTTTGGGGTTTGGAACCCTCCAAACTGGGGAAAATCCAACCTAGAAGTGCTGGGGCTGGGATGGTGCAACACCTCATGTGCTCACACTGTGGCTCTGTCTCTAACCCCACAGAGCACCTCATGTTGGGCAGACAAGCTGCAACTATGCTGCCTTTTGGGATGAAGTGAAAGGGGACATAAGGGTGACTGGTTTGTTAGAAGGTCTCTCTCTGCAGCCCAACACCATTAAAAGACATTTCACTAACCTCAGATGCCTTTCCTCTAAGAGAACCAGGGGAGGGGTCTACCTCTGCTGTACTCCTCAGTGCCCTGGCCAGATGTTTACTCAGAAAATAAGATATTTGTGAGTCTCTAGGACTCCCTTATTCTACCTTTGCTCTATTGTGATAAAACTCACATATCAGATTAATATTCCAGTGGTATTAAGTAATTTACAATGTACAAACATGGCTGCTGCCTGATTCTAGAACCTCTTTTGACTGCCTCCCCCAGTGGAACATCATTAACCATTGCCAGTCACTTTCTGATTTCCTGTCCCCAAACCATGGCAACCATTCTAGCTATTTCACACAAACAGACTCTTATAATACGTGCCCTTGTGGATCTGCTCTGTTTCCCTGGTTCAGCATAAGCGTTCAAGGTTCATCCCTATTGTAGCATGTATCAGGGCATTCTCACTCTCTCAGCTTTCACCCTGCCCCCTGGCCTTGTCTCCTGTGTCTGCCACTCTGCTAGGACCCATCTCTCTCATGTATACAGTCAGGGAACAACCCACCCTTGGACCCAAGCTTTCTGTATGCTCTGCATTCTTGTGTGAACTTGGCCAAGCTGGAGTTGAGCACAGACCCTGGTTCCATCTCCCAGAGCAACTTTTCTGGGGCCTGATAGGGCTCAGGTACTCAGGAAACCCTCACAGGTAGAATAACCCAAGGGTGAGGTTCTTTTCACTGGGGTATTGGGCCTGGTAACTTCACAGAGACATGAGACTTAGGGAATTCCCTCTCAGAGATGTACCAAGAATAGGCNCAGCCTTCCCTCAGTTCCCCTCCCCAGTGTCACCCAGTCTGGTGAAAGCATGGTAAGAGGTCACTTCAGGATTCAAGAGAGGGCAGAGCAGAGGAGTGGCGGGTGACAAGGCCCAGGCACCTGGTCCCACAACCTTCAGCAGCTTTGTGTAAATCTGAAAGTGGTGGTGGGCAGACAAAGGCCCTTAGGCCATCTCAATTGCCTGCTCAGTTTGCCTATCCTCTCATGTGTAGGCTACACCCACTCCAAGCATGGGAGCACTGAGGCCCATCACTCTGACAANCACAGTGACACTCAAAAGATGATTTATGACACTCAGAGAAGTACCACTCCTTGTGCAGACATGTTGGTAAGCCACATTGTGTGAATGAGTGCAAGTGTGCCTACACATATATGTGTGAGTACATAGGTGTGTATGCATGAGCATGTGTACATATGCATGTGTGTACACACATGAACATAAGAGTATGTGTACCCAAGTACATGGATGTCATGTGTGTGCATATGTGTGAGTACATATGTGTATGTAACTATGGCANTCTGAATGATAAATGTCACCATTGGCTCATATAATTGAATGCTTGGTCTGTAGCTGGTGGAACTGTTTGGGAAGGATGAGGGGTTGTGTCACAGGAGTGGGCTTTGANGTTTAGAAAGTGCNTGCCATCCCNGGTTAGCTCTTTCTCTGCCTCCTACTTGTGGATAAGGATGTAGCTCTCAGCTACTGCTCCAATACTATGCCTGCCTGTCTGCTGCCATGGTCCCCACCATGATGATCATGGACTCAGCTTCTGAAACTATAAGTCTAATAAACTCTTTCATCTACAACTTGCTTTGGTTATGGTGGTGTCTTATCGCAGCAATAGAAAAGTAAAGCAGTATGCATATGTATGTGTGCATATGTGCACAGGCATGTTGGAGGCTGGAGCAGTAGTGACAGTTGCCTCTTTCCTGAATTCCCCAGCAGCTTGGTCTGCACTGGTCTGGACTGCTGGTCTACAGACTTGCCTATGCAATGCAGGGATTGGGAGCATGTGAGCACTAGTCTCGAATACAGATGCCAAGTGAGGGGAGAATTCACACATCAGAAAGTGTCACGGTCACCTTGAAGTTGTCCCTTCCCTGGGGCTCATGCTTCATATCTGTCAAACACCATGGGGCTTGGAGACCCTCTTTTCACATTANATTAGTGTTTCTGCCAAGAGCTGCCACTGCTGGTGGAGACCCCTGCCCAAGGGGACACACTGCTGTCAATCATCTCTTGATCCTTGGGCTCTGTTCCCTGAGGACATGGCAGGCATCTGGGAGAGCCTAGAATCCCGGGCCAGCTGGCATTCCCAGCAAGGGTCCCCAAACCTTGCCCCAATTACCACTTTCTCTGGCCTTGCTGTCCTCATTCCAGTGGGCAGAAGCAGCCATCTNGGGAACTGTCTGCCGCCTGACTCTCCACAAACAGTCCCCATGTCCTCACAGCCCAAGCACCCTCATTCCCTAGACCTACAATGCCACATCGTTGCCAGGACAAGGGAAGAGAATATCAGGGCTACCCAAAGAATTCCTTCCCACCCCTAGCACACCCTTCTGTAAATTCTTCGTGTGCATGTTAGTATGTATCAATGTTAGTGCTGTAATCCAGACAGTACAAGTGTGCATGGTGGGATGTGTTCATTAAAACACTTTTACTAGAGGAGCATGCAGTCAATAAATTTTGGAAGTGCTTTAGGGGGGCAGGATACATAAACTGCTGTGGAATCTACACTCAGGGCACAACAGCCAACACCATCTTAATCAGGCCAGTGTGGCTACCTCAAGAGACCCTCAAGATCAAGCCTGTAGATGGTCCCTCATAGAAGGAGGTAGGGGAGGTCATTATACCCCCACCTGAGGTTCCAGTATACCCATCCTGTACCCCTCCCAGCTGTGTGTAGTTTTCCAAGGCCTGCATAGTCTCAGGATGTACTGGAGTATACAGAAGTTGGAGATTAACTGAGAGGAGGTGACTCCATCTCTGCAGCTGTTCNGAAGTTATCCATGAGGGGTTGAGGATTTTTGGTGCTGTTTGGGGGTCACTCATGTTCTTATAAGTAAGCCCNGGAAACTCACTGACTCACCAAGATAGACCTGGATGGAATCGATTCATTGCTTTGGCCTGTCATGGTTCCCCATTTGTGTGTGGTGGGGGTGGGCAGACATTTGCTTATGTCTCTCAAGGAACAGTTCATGCAACTAGAACGGATCCCACACAGATATCACAGAAGAAGTAAAGGTTAAATGCTACGAACAGTCAGGAAGGAATTCGGTCTCTATAAACAGCAGAAGTGCATGAGAGAAATCAGGAAGTCTTCCTAGAAGGGGAGAGTCTAACAATAAAGGACATAGCCATATGGTCTTGGCAGGGAAGGACCCTCCTTGTGGATGATGCCATGTGAGCAAAGACCATCAGAGCTGACAATGAGGCCAGAGCCTCACCCCGAGGGTGCCCCTGGGAAAATGAGATAGGACTGGAAGAATAAAAATGACAGAGAAGAAATTCTGCACAAAGGGGTGTGGGGTACGTGTGCATGTNATGGGGGTGTCGTCTAAGAGGAACAAGAAAAGGTTTCTCAAGAGGGAAGAGCCAGGGNCCAACTGCTTTGGGGAATCTTAATCTATGGTCGAGGCATGTGAGGTTGGTTATAGGAAACAAGACGACCAGTTGGAAGGTAGAGTCAGGCAAGAGGTTTCTGAACTCCACCAGCAGGGAAGGGGCAGGAAGGAGGCAGGTATAACAAACACCGTGGGAGCTGATTCAACCCGTGCTATCTCCAGTGGATGGACAAGGTACAGAAAATGTGGACGGGAGGAACGGAGGTGCTGAGCTGCCCCNGGAGGACAGCAGGAGGAAAGTTCAGGTGGTGAAGTCTTATCTGTTGTCCAGAGGTGACANATGATAGCAGGCTCTGGGTGGCTGGTTGGATTCTCTAAGGTCTAAACAGGCCTAAGTGTCTGGGGTGGAAATGGGTTTTCATGCCCATTNTGCAGGTAGNTTTTGCATCTTAATATGAGAAAGGCATCATGCTGGGCACTGGAAACACTGGGAGGAGCCCATAAGCCANCCTTGACCTCAGGGAACCTCAGCCTGAAGGGGAGACGATCACATAAGGCTACAATCAGCTGGGGCTTTGTTGAGGGTTTGCANCAGAGGCCTGGGGAAGGTGCTCAGAACTAACCGCTCACACCTGTCCCTGCTTAGCAGATGGGGAGGGCCATCTCCCAGAATCCTTCCAGACTCTCACTGACTCTGTCATCATCACCAGATCTTAGGCCACTATCATGAGTGGCACATGACAGGTGCTGGCTTCACACAGGTGCCAGGGGCTCACGACCTTGAGAAACCCATGTCAAATGTGTTACCCTTTGTCAAACAAGCCAACCTCAGGGTACCCAGGGACCTGAGTCACACACCCTTGTTTTTTATCTTTCTTTGATTCCTGTTGGATCTAGGGAGCTCCCAGAAACTTGGCAGGGAGGAGAATTCTAGGCTTCCAAGAGCTGGAAAACCATGAACAAGCAGCTTGGTGTATTTTAATTAACATCCTTCCATAACCCCACCAGCTTGTTCCTTTTTTAGTTTTCCCATCTCCCCAGCTATTTATAAAGCCCTGAACCCTCTGTTTAGGACTTGGTCCCTGGCTCACTCCTGAATTGGTCTGTTGGAGATCTCCATGGAGAGGGAGGTCCTGTTACCTACCCGGGTTTATCCCAGGTTCATCTGTTGTTACATCATTCTGCTGTGTCCTGAAGCAGNCGAGTGGAAAGAGAAGGGTCCAGGTTCGTGTCCACACCTGCTCGGCTGCCTCTGAGTCAAGTGTCTCTGGGTAGCTCTCAGAGCCTTGGAGCTGGGAAGAATATTGTTCACCTGCACATTCTTCCCTGGGATGTTAGCATTGGTTCAGTTCAAGTTTGGGTCTCCAGTGCTCTATTGTGAGCTTAAGGCAAGCAGTGAGGAGAAACTAGGCCTTTAACCTTCCTTCTCCCTGGAATCCACCCTCCTACAATGGCCACCAAGTCACTTTCCCTGCTTTCCTACCATGTGTGACTACCTCACGTCCACTCTCACTCTCTTCCAGGATTGCCTGTCTTCTCCCACTAGAGAGGAAGTTTGATAAAGGTAGGGAGTGCTATGTGTCTGTTCCCCGAGTCTTCTCAGCATCTTGAAAAGTGCCTTTTGTGAGACACACATTCACTAACATTGGTTGTGACTAAGTCAATCAGTGTTAGGATCCTGTTTAGGAAGTCAGGGAGAATTGTGATGTGCCACACCTGGCACACAGTAGGTGCTGTATAATGCCAAGCCCCACCCCCCCAGCTTTCCCAACCCATCTCCCTTCTCCCACCTGTTCCTGCTAGGTCCAGATGTCCAGATGTTCCAGGATGTGGTACACNGGCACTTGGAAGTACTCTTTTCTGGGACACTTGCTCTTCTTTCCCCAAAGGTTTCTCTGAGCTAGTCCTGGCCACCCTAACTGACAATATCCCAGCTGGCAGTGTCNTTAAGCTCTGACTGGGTTTAGCTGCTCCTGCCCAGGGTCAGTGTTAAACTTCTCCGATGGGTTTCTAGCCAGGCCCAGGTGAACCCAGAGCCTGAGAGATACTGGCCATGGCAGGCTAACCCATCCTTCCTGCTGTATTCCCCCACAGAGCTCTCTGCATATCAACCAGCACAACGAGTAATGAGGTGCTACAGGCCTTCTCAGCTGCGGCAGTTTTGCTTCTCACACCCCACAGAACACCTGGCAATGCCTAGAGGCATTTTTGGTTTGTATAATTGGGGGTGCTACTGGCATCTAGTGGGTAGAGGCCAGGATGNTGCAATGCTGCAACTCAATGCCCAACAATATAACATTACAATACAATGNCTAACAATGCACAAGACAGTCCTTCACATCAAAGAATTACCCAGGCAATGGGGTCAAATAGTAATGAGTGTCATTAAAAGGGCAAAATATGCACTTATGCAGTGCTTGGTGTGTGTGTGTGTATCTGCGCTTATGCAGTGCTTGCTCTGTGTGTGTGTGTGTGTGTGTGTGTGTGTGCGCGCGTGTGTGTTTTGAGGTCATGTACTTTCTCATTACCCCTTGCCCCTGCCACCCCATGAGACAGGCGATGTTGTTTTCCTGTCTGTTACACAGATGAGGAAACACAAACCCTGACCGTAAAGTTGCTTTTGTAACCACTAGGAGCTAGTAAATAGTGCAGGCAGAGCTTACTGCAGTGCCCCTGGGGGCAGGCACAGTGTCTACACACTGGCACTCTCATTTCCTCTCTGTNGTGCTGGCTCAGTCCAGGGTACAGAGCTCTGTTTTAGTTTTCCTGCCTAGCCCTAGGTTTAAGTCTGTGTGATGAACTCCAGAAAACTTTCACACATTGTACCTCCCTACATCATAGGCCATGCTGAACCCTCCATACACAGGACTTCCTTATGCCATAGGCCAGGCTGAGTCCTCCATACAAGGGACATCCCTATGCCATAGGCCATGCTGAGGCAGAATTCTCCTGGAAGTACTGCCCAGCCTCCCATTCCTGCTTTCCCTCCTGAGACAAGCTGTTTCTTCACAATNCCACAATGTAAGAGGTTCCCTGAATCCTGCCTCCTAGACACTGTACCAACAACCTCCCTCCAAGCCCTGGCAACTGGCTGAGGTCCTAGATTCTGTCTTATTTGATCCAAACCTGACCTTCCCTGCCCTAGTTAGAGTTTAAGGTCCNCGGTGGTTAACTTCAAGCTCCTAGGTCTCTCCTCTCCTCTCCTGTGTCCACTGCTACCCCAGCGCTTTATCTGAACATGCTCGGGGTTTCCTGGCTCCATTTCCTACTGTACTGCTCCTCCTTCCAGATCCTAGACACCCTTTTATTTTATACTTAGTACTATAAGGTCTTCTCTAGGAGAGCGGTTCTATGCTGAGTGTTAAGGGGGACAAAAATCTAAGGAGATCCCCCATCCTGTAACCTCCACAGCTCCAGCCTCTTGGGTTAGCAAATGCTCCACAGAGGGATCTCAATAGCATGGGCCCCTTCCTCAAGGGATATGCACAGGACGCAATGGGCTTGCCAGCCTGTGTGCAGCTGAGGCTTCCCAGATGGGGTAACACTCTGTGACTGTCCCCTAACCTGCAAAGAAGAAAGGATGGGCCCTGCCAGCTCTGACAATTCAGGATTCCACAGCCCTCCCTGTCATCTTGTGAATGGCTCTTTGTCTCTCTGCCTTAAGTCCTGTGGGCCTGGCTGTCCCCTGGCTTGGTTTCAATACTCGTAGAATATTAGCTTGCATTTCTGTGGGGTTCAGGGTCAGTGGAGTACCCATTCCAAATACCCCAGGGCAGCAGGCTGTTCCACCTGCTCCTTTCTCTTTTGGGTCACTTTCTGCATTGAGTGTTGTTGGCTGTGTGTCAGGGATGAGGAAGACTGCAGTCCTTGATTCTCTGTCAGCAAGGTTGATGATCCAATTCATCCACCCTTGGTGCAACCACTTTCCACTAGACCAGTGGTTCTCAACCTGTGGGTCGTGACCCCTTTGGGGTCCAATCCCCCTTTCACAGGAACCACCGAAGACCATCAGAAAAAACATACTTAAAAAGAGAAAGAAAGAAAACACAGAGATTTACATTACAATTCATAATGGTAGCAAAATTATAGTTATGGAGTTTCAGTGAAATTTTATGGTTGAGGTCAACACAGTATGAGGAACTGTATTAAAGGGTCGCAGCATTAGGAAGGCTGAGGACCAGTGCTCTAGACTGTGCTTGTGAGGTAAGCAGGCCTCAGCCTGAGTTGGCTCCAGGTTCATTGGTACCGGGTCCTCTAGGCCAGGTAGATGATCCTTGTATCTGACCATCTTTACGGAGGTATGCATGTAGAGGTGAGCAAGGACCAACACTCATTCTACACAGGGGAAATGGAGGTGAAAACTCCACCCTCCAGGCCCAGCACTGGCCATGTTGCTTTCTTCCTGCTCAGACTAAAGCCGCCCAATGGGAGCTTTCCTAGAAGGTGCAGCGGAGCAGTTCTGCGGACCTGTACACTCACAGGATTGTAAAAGCTTAGTGCTGGGGTTGCCCTTAGTAACCACAGCATCAGCCTCCTGCTACATCCAGACCTTCCTGACCAAACTCACTTCCCAGGGTGTGAGAGCTCCTTCCTAGGGGTGGGGGTGGGAGGAACTCTTCTTGGGGGTCAGGAGGAAATCCGCCAGCCCAGGAGAGCTGTCTTTGCCTCCTCTAAACTGGAGTCCCTGCTTCTGGGAGTTTGCAGGGATGGAGCTGAGGAGTCCAACTCATGCTAGTCCAAGTAAAACTGAAATTCCTTCTGATGTTGTTTTAGTTTGGTCTTTGAGACAGGGTCTTATTACTGTGTGGATCTGGCTGGCCTGGAACTTGCTATATAGGCCAGGCTGGTCTCGAACGCAGAGACCCAGCCCCCTCTACCTCCTGAGTGCTGGGATTAAACGCAAGCTCTTTTACGAGTTTTGAGCACTGAAGCAGGCGTGCTGAAGGCTAGCCACAGGAATCAGCCTCTGTCTTTGGGAAGTTCTGCCCACGAGCTACAAAGCATGTGCACACCCAGTCAGTCAACCCTGCAAGGGGCGAAGGACCCAGAGGATTGCTAAAGTTCAAGAGGAGATGAATAGTAGGCGAGGGAAAAAGCGGCTGCATTTTAAACGTCCTGTGAGCCCGTGTCTCTACCCTTTGGAGGGGATCTAGGGCAGATCCATGACTGTTATGGTCACTCTGGAGTGAGGATACTTTAAAATATTTTCAGAAAGGGCCTTTTTTTCCCTCTTAGGGCTGGAGCACTGAAAACATAAATTGAATTGGGAGGATTTTATAGGCATAGGAGGTAAGACAATAACCCCACTCCCAAATGAGGAAGAGAGAAAAAGGAGGGAGAAAGGGAAGGAGGGAAGGGTTAAAAAGAATACAAAAAGCAGCATTTAAAAAAACTTCCAAAAGTAGAACAATTCAAGTAACAAAACATCAATATTACTATAATTTTAACTTCAAGAATGAAATATTGTTGAGTCCATACTAATATAAATAACTACAACTTAAGTGACAATAAATAGCAACACAATTATGTTTTTAACTTGCAAGAATAAAATAAAAATTGTTGAGTCCAGACTAACATAAATAACTTATTGAATAAATAAATGGATAAATGAGGGGAAGGGATAAGTCTTTCTTGGGTCTAAATAATAAATGAGGAAAATATAAAAACACTATACAAGCCCAAGGTAGGATCCCAGACAGTGAGATTCACTGACAAATGACAGTAAGGAGAAAGTGGGGGGNNNNGNNGGTGGTGGTGGTGGTGGGGTGCCCACACAGCCTCAGCATCTCTCCCAGAACACCATTTATTGCCATCCTGGTTTTTAATGTATGTCCACAAAATTTTGATGCTCCTTACTTCAGAAGGTGGAGCTTAGGGTCTCTCCCAAGCATAGACTGGATGTAAATCATCTTCTAATAACAGAGTATAGAAAGGGGAAAGTAGGGACTTCATGGTGAAGCCCGCAGATAGCACCTCCATCAAGTGATGGATGATGGTAACTGTCTTGGTTTCATTGCTGACTGCTGTGATAAAACACCCTGACAGAAGTAACTTGGGGTGAAAGGGCTTGATTTAGCTCACAGTACCAGGTTATAGTCCATCATAGTGGGGAAATTGAGGTGGTATGAACTTGAAGCAGTTGTGTTGCTGTTTTTNTCTTTCTGGGGGCAGGGGGGGCGCCACCCAGCTTCCACATAAATACACAAAGGTTTTTTTCCTTAATTATGAATGCCTGGCCTTAGCTTGGCTTAGTTTCTAGTCAGCTTTCCTTAACTTTAAATTATCCTGTCTACATTTTGCCTCTAGGCTTTTCCATTCTCTTACTTTTGTAAATCTTACTCTTACTCCGTGGCTTGTTGTGAACCTGGGTGACTAGCCCCTAGATCCTCCTCCTTCTCTGGCTACTACTTCCTCTTTTTTTCTCCCAGATTTTTCCTTCTATTTATCCTCTCTGCCTGCCAGCCCAGCTTATTTCTCTCTCCTGCCTCACTATTGGCCGTTCAGCGCTTTATTAGACCATCAGGTGTTTCAGACAGGCACAGTAACACAGCTTCACAGGGTTAAACAAATGCAACAAAAACAAAAGTAACACACCTTAAAATAATATTCTACAATACAGCTGGTTATATGACATCCATTATCAAAGAGCAATGAATCAATGTATGCATTGCTCAGATCAGTCTCTCCACTCTTACACAATTTAGGATCCAGGGAATGGTGCCACCCACNGTAGGCAAGACTTCCTACTAATCAAGATAGTCTCCTACAGCCATGCCCAAATTAGACAATTCCTCACTGAGACTCTTTTCCCAGCTTGTTTTAGATTATGTGGACAATGAAAACTGATCATAGCTAGTAATAGCAATTTCAATGTCACACTTCTTCCTGTGACAATACGAAATCATCCCCTCTGTGGGATTCCCCAACAATCCACAGTTGGTCTAGTCATGGAAAACATCATATAGTCTCAGACAGGGGATCAGTGTTTCAAAGAGTTAATACCATGAAAGACAAGAAAAGCCGGAGCCACTGTCCCAGAAAGGAGGCNGCCAAGGAGTCATGGTGCTCAAATACAACGTGGACTGCTGGAGCAGAAGGAAACCAGTGAGATCTGGTGCTTCCTTCCTTCACACCACCAGGCCAGTGCTCTTACTTTGGGCAAACAACTTGCAGCAGTTACATAACATTAACACTGGGGAGGCTCTCCACATGCTCCCTAAGGAGCAAACACAGATTGGCAGCAAAGTCTTTATATGTCTGGTGGTTTGTGGCCCTCTGAAGGTCAGTACACGAGCAGTACACGATGCAAGTAGGAGATCAAAACTTCATGGGCAGGGGCAGCCAGACAAG
>LZPO01107917.1:517308-535114 GCA_001675575.1 Neotoma lepida
AATTTAATTTAAAAATCCTCTGGCCTGTTCTACCCCTAAAACAGTTTCAACTAATTCATAAGGCTGACCTGGAATAATTCTAAGAGAAGAAAATGATTAACTTTTTAAAATAAATTTTATTATTAAGAAAACCTTGCAAGTAAATAAAAATATCACACACCAAGATTAACCAGACCCAAAGTCTCTACAACTTAATGAGCTTATATACAGTTAGAATTGGCTGAAAAAGTTAAAATTTAATCAAATTAGTGCTTCTCCCATCCCCAGCTCAGGCATGAGGCATGCTGCCCCAGACCAAGGACAAGTAGCTTAGGTAGTCACCATTTCTTGCCCTTGCCCTGGGTGTCCACCTCCCCCAAGCTGCCTCTGGGTATTTCTGGTTTGTCGCAGGGTGGTAAGAGGTAAGGAGGCAGAGGTTTGGATCTGACTGAGGCTCTCAGTGCTGATAGCACCTTGACCAGGTTTGTGAACTCTCTCCCCTTCTTTGGGGCTCAGGGTGGGGGTTTCAGAGACTCCCACTAGAGACCTCTTTCTGCCGCTTGTGGCTGTGAGTGATGTCATCTTAAGCAGGCCACGTGTGGCCCACTTCCTAGGGCTCACTCCTCTGAGCACTACCTTTGCAGAAAGCACTGGAAAGGGATTGAGGCGTGTGCATTCTGTCTCTACCCAGCTCTAGGCAGTAGGAAATCCACAAGTGGGTTCAAACAAAGAAATTAGCTCTGGCTGCCACTGGAATCTGGGTGACAAGAGAGTGAAGAATAGGATGTCTGTTAGATTATGAGCCTGCCACTTTAAGACTCTGGTCACGATGAGGGATCAGATCTACAACCTGGAGAAATCAGGCCNAACCCTTCTGTGTTCTCACTTGAGACAAAGAGCTGGGAGGCCCTGCTGTGAACGCACAGATCTCAATAGAGAAAAGCCAAGCCCAATGCTCAAAAGATATAAAAATAAGAATATCCCCCTTTGTTCCAGGGATTTCTCTGAAAGCCTGGTCCCTCCCTCCCCACCATACTATCCATGGAAGCTCTCTCTCTCTCACTTTTTCACTTTAAGAGGTTTCACTTAATGTTTTCAGTGTCTCTCGTGTTCTCCCACCTCCAGCTTGATAACAATTCCTGTGGTCATGAGCTTTCTCTACTAATGAGCTCATTCCTGAAGGGTTGTTTCATGCTTACTCCTGAAGGGTCATTTCATGCAAGCCCCTTTCCTGTGCTTGATGTTCTCATTCCTAACATTTGGTGCAAAAACTCAGAATCAGGCCAGGGGCTTCAGGCTCTGAGGTCCACGGAGTTTTCAATCACAGGGCAGTGAATATATCTGTATTAGCCAAGCCAGCACCAGTGAGGGTCAGGGTGAGGGTGCAGTTCTGTTCCTTGTATCCAAATGCATCATAGATCTCAAAGCCAACCTCATAATGCACAGGGATGGTGGAAGGGAAAAAACATAAATGAAGATAAGAAGAAAATAAAAGACAGAAAAAAGAAAATAAAAGGCAAAAAGAAAGAGAGAGAGAGAAGATGGCATCACTTTAGATTAGTGATGGCCACCAGGAATGGTGGGGCAGGAGGAAGGAGGCAGCTGTGGGGACTTAGAGAGAGCAGAAGGGACAGAAGGGAAGGAAGACTTAGGTATTTACTGTGCAGGTTCTACCCTGAGCTCTGTTCATCGTTCATTCTATGGAGTTCACAAATCTGTTTCATGGAATTAGCAGGCAGCAGAGCTGGGATCCAAACCCAGGCCACAGTAACACCAGGTTCAGGTGCAGAATCAGTAAACACCCATCCTGAGCCACATGCTATTCTGGGTCCTGTTTGTAAGCTAGGGACTGAGTCCTGCATTCCACAGGTTGGAGATGGTGGGACATACGAGGGTGAAAACANGGCATGAGTGGATCTAACCTAGACTCATGCACTGCCACTCTAGGTTTGATACGTTCTGCTTGGCAGCCCTGCAACCCTCATCTGGAGGATTAAAACAGAAGCAAGGCAGGTGTGCCCTTGAGATGGCTCAGCAAGAAGAGGTCACTGCCGAGCCTGATGACATGGGTTCAATCATCTGGACCCATATAGTGGAAGACAAGAAGTGACTCCCCAAGTTGTCCTCTGACTGACCTTCACATTTATACTATGAACACACACGCACACACACACACACACGTGCACATGTGTAAATACATACAAATAAATAAGTGTAATAAAGAATAGAAGTATGGCAGGTAGGATTTACACAGCCTAGGGGTGCTAAATGTTTGTTTTTATAAGTCATTAATATACACAGCTGTTTGTCACCACAGCATAAACTACATTGACCGACAATTTTGTTTTGAAAATCTGAAGACTAAAAATGAGTTGAATTCAAACTTTAAAAGACTNTAATAACTTATAATTCAACATTTTGTAAGAAATGGGGTGGGCGAACACTTAGTATGTATTTTGATTTTCCAGAAATACTTTTATATAATCTATTCTTAAAATTTTGTAATTAGTAAGCCATGGGATACATATACCATGGAAGGCCCAGGGGCTCCTAGACAGATTATTTAGAAATAGAAAAGAAATTACTTCTTCCAATAAAATCAACTGCCCAGTTCACGGGATGATTAAATGACACACCCAGGGTCAAGTCTGTCACCTGAGCCACAGTTGTGGGAAAAGAAAATGCTATAGACCACATCAGGTCAAAGCAGACTCCCTCCACAGTAGCTTCAGACACTGCATCGCTCCTTGCAGCAGAGTGACTGATTTCAGAATCTAAATGAAGCTCTTTAGTTCCCTGAAGCTCTCTTGTGGATCACCTCAGGACTCAGAGCAGGTGGAAGGAGTGGTTTGAATACTTGAACTTACAACATGGGAATCTGCATAGTTTTTCAGATCTACCATGGAGCAAGTTAAGACACACAGCTGCTGACATCCAACCACCAACCAAGGCAGCACCTTACTCCAAAGATGCACTGATACCCAGCCTACGCCCTCAGCTGTGGACACAGTTCTGGGCCCCAACCTCCACTTCTGTGTGGTCAATGCTGATGGTGAACAGCTCACAGATGATTCAGTACAAAGGAGAGACCCACAAAGGTTTGGGCCCCTCATGGTTGGAAGAGTAATAATAAGAGTCTGAGACCCCTGGTGCTCAAACAAAGCCCTGTGTCACACATGGACAGAAGGAAAGGAGAAGAGGCTGTAAGCAAGTCCTGTCTGTGCTACACACAAAAGAAAATCTAGTGAAGTCACAGTTTGCCAGAGGCAAGAAGACTTTCATGTTATTGACGGTTGGGGTCCAGAGCTTAAATACCTGTCATATGTCCATGAAAAGAAATAGAGGCTGGGAATTCAGGGGNTATGGACGCTTTCTCAGCATTTCCCTGTGGGAGGCTCCACAGGGCTTTGTTTGCAGTTGAGCAATATTTGGCAAAGGCATGTACATGGGGACATGCATATGCTCTGAGGAACAAAGTTGGTCTGACCTCTGNGAGACAACCCTTCCAATGCTGTCCCTGAAGGACCTGGCAATGTGTTTGGGTCTGCATGGCTGTCTGGTTATGAAAGAAGGCCTTCTTAAGCAGCTGAGAGGGGGCTGCAGGTGCCAACAGCATGCATTCAGGGGTTGGATTCTGTCCTCATTTCTTTACCCAAATTCTGTGGTTTGGTGACAGCTTTCAGGGTTAGGACCATGAGGCCGGGTTTGCTGTCTGCCTTCTGCAGAGAAGGTGTTTCCTTTCCATTTCTGACTGTTCCTTTTGGAAGCCTCCTGTGAAGTGAGTTGTGACAACAGGCCTTACTCCACCACCTTCCTGGAAATTCCTTCAGTGGTCTGCTGTCCCTCACAGCCTCCTTCTCTCTCACAGGGCTCTACTGTGTGCTTGTTGGGTGGCAGAGGGGACCTGGGTTTTCTCTGAGTTCTTATCGCCCCTCTGTGATGGACAGAGAAGGAGGGCATTAGTAATCTGTCCAGAGCCACAAAGCCCATGCGCAGGTACTGCTCCCTAGCCCTTCCCCCATGTCACTACCTGAGTGGCAGGAGGGTTTCGGGAGCAAAGAGGCCCTGGCTCCAGCTGGCTGGGCAGCCCTGGGTTCTGGGTGCCTGCCAGCCAGAGGCCAATCTGGGGCTCTCCCGGTGGCTCTCCTTGGCCTCCGAGCAGGAAGCTCCAAGTCCTGGGCTCCAGCCCAGAGTAAGAGGAAAGGGGCTTCTCTATGCCTCTGATTGTCCTCATGACTACTCGGGAACAAAAGGGGACTCACACTGCCTCCTGCCACCAGCCTCCGCCCAGCTGTTCTGGCCATGCAGCCCCATCTCCCCAGCCTGTCTGTGGGAACACTGGGCATTTGTCAGCTCCAGAGTCACNCTGTTTGCCCAGTGCTCTCTGGGCCTCTNGCTCCAGGCTGTGTCGGGTGGGCCAATAGAGCCACAGGCTCCCTTTCAACTCCCCAAAACCATCACCCAGTGAAGCCAGATGCTGATCCTGGTATGCCACTTCTGCATTGCCTACCACCCTCAGGGAGGGGAGCCCAGCCTTCTCCAATCTGATTCAGTCATTTAAAACAAGAGAGAATAGTCCACATACACACAGTCTCTATGCGGTGGAGGAAATGGCTCCAGGCTGAAGGACAAAAGCAAGTCCATTTAGCAGACCTCAGCAAGCCTTGGTGTCATCGCCCATCAGATGGGAAAACATTTACTTCTAAGAGGTGATGTCTCTTTAGGGCCTTCCTACTCCACTGTGCAGCACTTCCCGACTCCTCCCTCNCCCTGGCCTACCTCTGCCTGCTGAAGATATAGAGATGATGCACACAGGAATGTAGTAAAGCAGTGGTTCTCAACCTGTGGGTCAGGACCCCCTTGAGAGTTGCCGATCAGATATTTACACTAAAATTCATAACAGTAGTGAAATTACAGTTATGAAGTAGCAACTAAATTATTTTATGGTTGGGGGTTACTACAACATGAGGAACTGTATTTAGGGTCACAGCATTAGAAAGATTGAGAATCATTGTAGTGAAGGCTTTAAACCACACCAAATATACACTGGATCACTGAGGCTAAAAGCATGATGTGGAGAATCCTGCCACACTACACATTCAACAGACCAACTGAGGCTGGGTGAGGACGCAGAGGCTCACACCACATCACACATTCAACAAACCCACTCATTCAGCAGGGGCGTGGGACAGCTTCTGTGGGCTGGTCACCATGCACAACCAGCCAAATGCTGGTTCTCTGGAACATTCCTTCTGACACAGCCAAGGCTCTGTGATGGCAGATGATTTATTTAGTTGGTACTGCTATGGTTTGACTCTGCAGTCACCCCTCCCTCCTCCTACTTGGTCCCCAGCTGGTAATGCTGTTGAGAGGTGGTTGGATCATGAGGATACTTGCATCATCAGTGGATTGACCCGCTGTTGAATTCATAGCTGAGTGGACTAAGAGGAGGTGGGGTCTCGTTGGAGGAAGTGGGTCACTGATGGGAGGGTGCCCTTGAAGCGCCTATTATTCTCAGCCCCTTCACCTCTCGCTTTGCCTGCTGTCTACTGTGAAGCCAGCATCCTTCTTCAGCCATCCCCTGCCCCCAACATGCTTCTGAGTTTCCATAGACCTAGAAGTTACAGAGCTAGGCACCAGTGGACTGAAGTCTGCCACTCTAAAGTTCGAGTTGGTAGAATGTGACCTGCCCCACAGACACTGTGGCATCTCCCAAGCAGCCCCACTCAGCCCTGCAGCAGAAGAGGACCTGCTGTTCTCTCAGTGGTGCAGGCCACCTGTGTGCTATGAGCGTTCTGCTGTACCCACCAGTCAGCCCTGTAAGCCTGCCCAGCCTGGCACCTACAGCTCCCNGACAGAGAGTGAATCCATGGCAGTGCAGCTGGGAGCCCTAGTCTCCAGCCACCAGCTCCTCCTTGCCAACCCCACTGAGGGAGGTCAGCACAGCTGGAACCACTGACTTCTAAGAGATGTTTACTGAGCAGGACCAGAAGTCAGGAATGGTCTGAAACACAACAGGCCAGAACCCTGCCCCCATGAAGCTTACGTGCTAGTGAAATGTATGTGTTGAGGTAAAAGAAACAAACAAAAATGCTGCAGGCAATGAGATGCAGCACCACATCACACAGGGTGGCCAGCTTCTTGGGAGCCAGAGTGAAAGGGAACAACCTAGGCGAGAGCAAAGGCAAGGACTAGCACGTGCATATGGCCAGAGGCGGGCCTGTGGTTGCCGAGTTCAAGAAACACACCCTGTACTTGTGCCCTGCCTCCACTGGCTGAGCTTGTCNACATCTCTACCCCTAGGCTTCTTCCCCACCATGTCAGACTCACGTCACACTCTTAGGTGGTGTCCAGCCATGTAGATCTTTCTGGTCAGAATCTGGATCCCTTTGCTTGGCCTGCCTGCAGGAGGACTGCCCCACTGCTGGCAGCCCGTGTGTATCTTCCTATGTCCCCATGCTTTCCTAGGCCAATGGAAATAGCTGCTTCTTGGTGGTTGGATTGTTGTCTTTGAAACCTGACTGCCTGGGGAAGCCTGGCCATGCCTCAATTTCTTCAACTGGGGACACAGCAATGCCTGCCATGGGGGCTGCTGCCATTAAATGAGTCACATCTGTCAAGTGTAGACAGAGTATTTCAGAAATGATGGCAGAAAAACATTCAGGTGATAGAAGCCCTTGTATCCTCACCAGGCAAAGATGGCAAGAGGCAAATGCTTGCTGTCTGGGGAGAAGGTGACCAGNTATCTTTGAACATATGCATATGGCCAGAGGCAGGCCTGTGCTCTTGGGGAAGTGACCCAGTCTCCTTTTCCACAGAGATAATAATAGGCCATCCCTCACCAGTCTTGGCAAAGAGTAAGGAAATAGCATCAGAGACCCAGAGCCATTTTGGACAAGCAGCTCCCTGGGTGGGCAGGAGCACTTCACCCTGTGGGTGTGAAGAAGGCTTAAATCACTGATCAGGTTCCTGAGAACCAGACACAGAGACAAACAGATGCGGAAGCAGAGGTTCACAGTCCCAAAAGGGTCATGAAGTTGACAAATAGTTGGAGCTGTGCAACGCCCTGAAGATGGGGAGAGACAGCAGCCTGGGCCTTGGCATGGCCTGGCAGGTAGATTCTGAGCCAGATCCATCTGCCAGGGAGTGCAAAAGGCCGGGCAGGTGCTGAGAACAAGTGCCAAGGGACTGCGAGTCCCTGAACATGCCAGGAGGAGAGCTGGGGACTCATAACAGAATACGGACACATCAGAGCTGAGCCAGGGGAAGATTGAGCCAGGAGTACCTGGCAGGGCCCAGGCTGAAGAGGGAATGCCATCTTCCTCTGGGGACATCTGTGTCTGCCTTGATGTGACCTTGCCAAGAAGTACCTCTTAGCCTCCAAATTAGGATTGGAACCAGTCCCTAATACCCCTGAAGCAGACTCCTGTGGAAGCCCTGGGAGGATTTCCAAACCCACACAGTACTCAGGCTGCAGAGAGGAGAAGCAGGCAAGGAGGGACATGAGGCACACCTGCCCTAGAGGCTGGCCTGATTCTCCCTGGGACCCCAGAGTCTGAGTGGCCCATATCAGTGTAGCCAGGTCAGCCCCACAGACATGCAGCCAGGGCTTATGTTGAGTAGGGAGGACCACTGAGATGCCAGGCAGGGATGGCAGCAGGGGGTTGACTTCTGAGACAAGAATTTAGATTCTCTTCCTGGAAGTCACCAGGGTAAGCATGGGAGAAAGAAAATGGTGCTGGCTGTCTCAGGTCACACACGTGGGAATGGAGAGCAGGGACAGCAAAACTGGGGATTTCCATGACAAGTTCTTGCTCCCCTGTGCCTCATGCCCCCAGATCTGCCATGATGACTGGCTGTAAGAAGGACTATGAACTAGGTGGGGCATTTCATTCCATACAGAGAGGCCCAGGGAGAAAGAGGAAGTGGCCTGAGCATGGAGTTTATCAGGCTCTTCCTTAAGGGTCTCTTTACATGACAAGTCAGAGCTTGGATCAGACACACTCTATAGAGAGACATCAGGCAGGGAAATGGTGGCAGATGAGTTCACCTAAGCAAGGCACCTAGGAATCCAAGTTCACAGACAGGAATGCATAGAATTGTGATTGTGAGGCGTTGAGGGGAGGAGGGAGTGGGTTAATGGAGTTTCAGAGTCTGGACAGATAAAAAGTTCTGAAGATGGTGGTGACAGCTGCAGGACCATGCAACTTTGAGTGTGTGTGTTAATGTGAATGTGTGTATATGTGTGTGTGAGTATGTGTGTGAATGTATGTATGTATGTGTGCTATGTGTGTGAATGTATGTATGAGCATGAATGTATGTGTGAGCACATGTGTGAATGTGAATATATATATATATGCGTGAATGTGAGTACATATGGATGTGTGTAGATCACTGTGTAAGTGTGTGCATATGTGAGTATGTGTGAATGTATGTGTGAATGTATGTAATTATGTAAGAGTGTAAGTGTATGTGTGATACATTTGTATGTGGTCCGTGCATCTGAGCATATGGGTGGGTGTGCCCATGCACACACGCAGAATCTGCCGCAGGATGTCAGGTATCTATCTCTAGCAGTCTCTGCCTTATTGCTTGAGGCAGGGCCTCTTTCTGAACTGGAAGCTTGCTGTTCCAATTATGCTGGCTGGTCAGCAAGCTTTTGGGATCTGTGTGTCTCTGCCTCCGAATGTTAGGACTCTGGGCATGCATGGCCATGCTCAGCTATTGGGACACTGGGGATTTGAACTTAGAGCCTCACACTTTGCAGACTCTACCCACATGTGAATGTTTTTAATATCACTGAGTTACCATAAAATGGCTTATGTGTCCATTTTTATGTGTTTTGTCACAACTTAAATAGTACAATCTCAGAGGGGAGTTTAAGATTGTTGAATGAATGAATGAGTAAATGAATGAATGAGTGAGTGAATGAAGAGTTGAGAAGAGAATGACTTTAGAGCTTGGAGTAGGGAAGATTTAGAGCTTGTGAAGCCAGGTCAGAAGCCGCAGCCTGGAGGCTGGGGTGGGTCCAGGGCTGTTCGATCGCTCGCTCCAGCAGGTCTGCAGTGCACTCAGGTGATGGTTTTCAGACCTCACCCTCCCAAACCAAACTGCATCTTGGGGCTGCAGCTGACTCTGAACCAGGAGTTCCCCAGGCCCCTGAAAAATTTTCTTGGGAGGCCAGTACGGGACAGAGGCACTGCTGGGAGGAAAATGGAAGCCCTGTGGCAGAGGTTGCAGTGGCTAGATCTTGGCTGGCTGCGAGCATGCGTCAGGAAGAGCAGCAAGAGGCCTGAGGAGAAGGCTGGCAGAAAAGGCCCATTCCACTCATCCTGAGAGTGAGCCACACGCTTCGGAAGTATCACGTTAAGGAGATGAATCACACACTGACTCAGAGAGGGGGTGGCGGGGTTGTAAATCAGAGCAATGGCTTTTATTTGTCAGAAAGGTACAATAAATAACATCTCCCTGTGCCACTTAACAAGAGTAGGAGGGAGAAAGGCAGGCCATGCTGGCAGGAGGGCTGTGGAGTTATGAGGGCAGGGGCAGCCTCAGGGCTTTTTCAGGACACTCCAGTCACTACACACACACACACACACACACACACACACACACACACACACACACACACACACCATCATTTTTCTTTCAAACTTCCAGAGTCAGCCAGCACTGGAGGAGAACTCCAGTCACTAGGTGACCCCGGTATTATGAGCACAGTAGGTTTTTTGCTGGCCATGTCATAAACAGGGAGTTTCTTTTTTAGAATGAAGGGGCCAGAAACTTGCCCAGAGCCCACTGAGGGCAGAGTTCTCTTGGGAAGAAAAGTGAATCCCAAAATTGGTGAAGGTCATTGTTCTACCTGTGGTCTGCCAGGGGAAGTGGCTATGCCCAGGGTCACAAAAATAATGCCTTCCAAAGGATGCAAGGGGTGCTACCACCATGGTCCCTACTTGAAGTAGATTTAGAATCAGATTCCTTGGGGTTTCTGGGGCTTGAAAGTAAATGGCTGCCTTGTGCTGCTAGGNACAGGCAGAGAAAGATGGGGATCTGGGTCAGCCAGGGGCACACAGCACATTACCCACTCAAGCCTTGTTGCTCTGGGCAACTGGAGCCCTGGGGCAGCTCTGCTGTCAGAAGAACAATGTCCTTAGGGAAGCCAAAGCTCTGCTTCCCCTGCTAGTGATGCCCTGTGAGAGAGCCACTAGCCACCCATGGCTATGAGAATGTAGCTAGCCACATGTCCTCCTGAAATAAAATACACACTGGCTCTCAAGTATAAAGTAGGGAAATGAAGATTGTAAGCTTCATATTGATCACATATAGATCANATTACACATTTTAAGTATACTGTGTTAAAGAAAAATGTAACATTAAAATTGGGTTCAAGTGGTTCCTTTTACTCTTTTTAATGTGACTACCTACCAAAACATTTCAAAGTATACATGTAGTTTGCATCTGGGGCTCATGTTGTATTTCCACTGGGCAGTTCAAGTNTAGGGAGCTGGTACCATGCAGAGAAAGCAACTACTCCTGACCCAGAGTTCTGACATCCAGGATGGTGGGGAGCTCACACGTATACTCTGGGCACCTGCCAAGGTGTGGCAGAAACGCCCCAAACCATAAGGGTCAAGGATGGAATGTGCCAGTATGTACCAGTGTATTTCCATCTCTTGCTGGGGCACTTGACTGACAAGTGTGAGGCCTGGAGTCAAGCTTCTCACATTTTATGGTCTCTTCCACACCACCACGGCCTAGTGTGTGCACCACAGCCCAGTGAGTGCACCACAGCCCAGTGTGTGCACCACAGCCCAGTATGTGCACCACAGCCCAGTGAGTGCACCACAGCCCAGTGAGTGCACCACAGCCCAGCATGTGCACCACAGCCCAGTATGTGCACCACAGCCCAGTGAGTGCACCACAGCCCAGTGTGTGCACCACAGCCCAGCGAGTGCACCACAGCCCAGCATGTGCACCACAGCCCAGCATGTGCACCATGGCCTAGTGTGTGCACCACAGCCCAGTGAATGCACCACAGCCCAATGAGTGCACCACAGCCCAGTGAGTGCACCACAGCCCAGTATGTGCACCATGGCCTAGTGTGTATTCATTCTTTTGTATTCATTAACTCCAGCACAGAACAGGTTCCTAAAGAGAGGGCAAATTTACTTGCTTTTGGTGTGTGTGTGTTAGAGAGACAGAGACAAAGAGAGAGAGAGACAGAGAGAAAGACAGAGAGAGACAGATAGACAGAGACAGACAGAGAGACAGAGACAGACAGAGACAGAGAGAGAATCTGCACATGCCCTAAATCTATGAGTTCAAGTGCAGAGACCAGAGGTCAGTGTCAGTGTCTCCCTCAATTGCTCTCCACCTTATTTGTTTGTTTATGTCTCTCACTGAATCTAGAGCCTGCCATTTTGGCTAGGCAGTCTGACTGGCCAGCAAGTCCTTGATCTGCCTGTCCTCACACAAAGAAAGGACTGCCATCCCTAGCATTTACATGGGCACTGGGAATCTGAACTCAGGTCCTCATACTTGCTCAGCAAGCCCTTTATCCACTGAACCATCTGCTCAGCCCCGAGAGGGCACATGCTGACACTTTTTTTTGGTAGGAAACTGAATAAACTCCATCAAAACTATGCAGCCTAAATAAAACGGCACTAAATGCCTCTCTCAGCAGAGAGACACACATGAAAGAAACACAAATCAAGTTTCCAAAGTTTTGGACAATGCTGTGATTTGTTGACAAAGATCCTCCAAGAAGGCCTCAGAGCTCCGTAAACATTTTCCATGTCCTCTGCCCTCTCTGTGACTAGTCAGCCTCTCACAGCCAGACCTGCTCTTTCCTTCTCACACCTCCAACCTTGGTACCAGAAGCAGACCTNCTTCCACACTACTTCTGAGTGAATGTGTATTGTTTGATATGGACATGGGCCCCACGGGGAGCCCCACTGGACCTTCCCTCCTAGTCCAGTGTTGATAGTGTACAAAAAATGGCTACNGTAGCTTTTCCCCCTGGATATTTACCACCTGCAGGCTGTTGCCGACAGAGATGATGGCTCCTACTGGGATTAGCTAAACCTGCCCTCTTGTTCAGCAGCATATAATAAGCCTGCCTCCTTGTTTATCTGAATGTCATCACCCCACCTCCTGGTTCAGTTGTATGTAATAACTCTGCTTCCTGTTCAACTGTGCTGAGGCTTCTCCATTGGAGAGCTCAGTCCATGTGACCCATGCATCTGTGCATGTTTGTCGTTTCTTCATTATTTCCCCACCTCAGTTAGGCCAAGTCCCTGAAGCTGTGCAAACAGCACTGGTCCTCTCGTCCAGTCATCTGATCAATCCCAGAAGCCCCGAGCCCACTGAGGCAGTGAGGACCGGGNCAGCCATCACCTCAGAATTTCACATGCTTTGAACAAGAAAGCCACTTCTGTAAGTTGGGATAAAGTGACAGACCCCTGATCCAACACATACATACAAGTGTTCATCACGACATTTTCTGTAATAGCAAGACATTGTAAACAACATAAACATCCAACAAGTGATGTGGATGAAACAAATTCTGACAACTCTATTACATTTATTGATTTGTTTATTCATTCATTTATTTATGTGCATGTGTGGGGGCACACATGCCATAGACCACATGTGGAGATCAAAGGACAACTTTCAGGGGCAGGTTCTCTCCTTCCACCTTGTGGGTGTTGGGGATTGAACTAAGACTTGGTGGCAAGCATCTTGTTGGCCCTCTGTCAGCTGGGCATGGTGATGCAGTGTCTGTGAACTTGCTGGTGGTTAGCAAGGTGAAGGCAGCTCACTTCTCCTGCTTCTCAGCCTACAGTGANGCCCAACAGACCCCCACTGAGCAGTCCCACAGCCTGGGTAAGCCTGCATCCTTTGCTGACACTTCTCAGTTCTGNAAACACTGAGAAAAACCCTGGGTCTCCTTATGTCCCAGCTGCCTGTCCTTCCAGGCACTCCATGGGTCAGTATGACCCTCACACTCCCTTCTCCTACTCCCAGAGACCATTGTACTGTGTGTGTGTTTGGGGGGCGGGACAGACTCACAGCCTTCTGGGCCGATTCCCATTGTAGTCATATGGAGCCAATGCCTGTGCCAGCAGAATTAGTCAAGGAAGCCTGGTCGCTTAGGCAGAGCTCAGTTATTTTAGGTGGATCTAGCTGTGTGATCTTGGACATATTGCTTAAGCTCACCGTGCCTTAGTTTCTGCCTCTATAAAATGGGGGAAATAAAGTACTAGTCTCCTAAACATGGTAGGATCATGAAATGATTTTGTGGATGCAAGTCCCAGACTCAGCATTTGTTGCCTATATTGGTAGGAAGGGAAATTCCAACTTCTTATTAATCTACTGAATTCATTTTAATATAACATAGAGGAAAATCCATGACGTTATAGACCTTACATCTGAGATCAAGGCTAAGCTTTAAAAAGTCAACACACAGAGGCTAAAGAGGTAACTTAGCCATTATGAGCACTTGCAGTTCTTGCAGAGGACCTGGATTCAGTTTCCAGCACCCATGTGGTGTCTCACAGCCATCTTTAACTCCAGTTCTAGGTGGTCTGATACCCTCTTCTGACCTCTGCAGATACCAGACAAGCATGTGGTGCACATACATGCTTGCAGGTAAAACACTCATACACATAAAAATAAATAAATAAAAATCAAACATAGTTAAAGAAGGATTTGTGTAAATACTGGTCTAAGCAGGAGGCCCATGGAGCATGAGTTGGGAAGGTAAAACACACAGGCTTCTAGGGAAAGACTGACTTAGTCTGAAGCCTCAGGTTCATGGAGGAGGAACTCTGGAGAAGGAAGAAGCTCAGGGTTTCCAGTGTCACAATGTAGTCACCAGCTCAGCTGGGACCAGATGGGGCCCACACCACCACGTCTTTCCAGGTATTCCAAATTCCAAGTTGCTCAGAGCATCACTGGAACAGTTTGACAAGTACAGGTGCAATGGGATAATCCTTCTGTGTACTGTGAATATGTATTACTCTCATTGGTTAATAAAGAANCTGATTAGTTATAGCAAGGCAGGATAAAGTTAGGCAGGACAATCAAACTGAGGATACTGGGATGAAGAAGGGCAGAGTAAGAGAGTTGCCAGCAGATGCAGAGAGAGCAACATGGGCACATAGTACTGAGGAAAGGTACCAAACCACGCAGCAAAGCACAGGCAAGAAATATGAGTTAATTTAAGTGTAAGAGTTAGCTAGTAACAAGCCTGAGCTATTGCTGAGCATTTATAATTTATATTAAGTCTCTGAGTCAGTTATTTGGGAAGCTGCTGCTGGTTATTTGGGAACAGGCAGTCGGAACAGGAAACATCTGCCTACATACAGATAAAGGCAGCTCAGCAACACTTGGCTTGTCAGCAAACAGGGCCACACATGGCACCCTCATCTCCCCATGCAGTAAAGGCTGCCATTCATCAGATGGCCTCATCATCTGACTCCAGCTGGTAGAAGCTGCCTCCCTGCCTCTGCCAACTCCTAGCTGTACAGCCTTGGACATACTGTTTAACCTCTCTGTGCTTTTGTTTTCAAGTCCACAAATCGAGGCAAGAGGTAAAGAGAGATGGCTCAGTGTTTAAGAGCACTGGCTGCTCTTCCAAAGGACCTAGGTTCGATTCCCAGCATCTACAAGGTGGCTCACAACCATCTGTAATTCTGGTTCCCAGGGATCTGATGCCCTCTTCTGGTTTCCACAAGTATAGACAGACATGCAAGCAAAACATCCACACACATAAAATAAAAACAAATAAATGTTTTTTAAAAGGGGTACTGAATCGAATGCATAGAAGTGAGTAGGAGGGATGAGGTCTCTTCTCTCCTTCCCTTAAGAAGAGCAAAGCAGCCCCACCTGAGCTTGGGAGAACCCACACAGGAAGCTTTTTATGGTGGAGTCCATGCATCACATCCTCACTCTCAAGCCCTCAGTGGTCCCATTTCTCATTCCTACAAGTCTGCAGGTTGAATGTGCAGCTTCACTCCCTGCCTGGTCCCCATCCACCTCACGCTCCCCTTGTCCCCATTAGCACAATGTCCTCATTCGGACCCTCTCCACCCTTGTGGCTTGAACACTGCTGTTCNGACTGAGCTGAAACCTCAGATCTGATCAATGTTCCCCTGACGGTGTCTGTGTGACTCACTCTTCCCTATAGAAAGAACAAAGCCAGACTCCAACCATTTGAAATCTGGCTCCATTCTCCTCTCATGGAGACACGTGTTTTTACACACCCCACACACATGCATTCTCACACATATAGTCTACACCCATGAGCCTTACACCAGCACACCTGCACACCTGCTGTTCTCCTCCCTAGAATGCTCTGTTCTTTCCTGGGGAAATCCCTCTGGCTCATTAGCACCTGGCTGACACAGAGCATTGTGCTTTACAAACTCACCCCTCCCCTCATTCCTTTACTCAGCCCATTTTCTTCCATTACTTAGCCTGGGCCATGGGATGTAAGGGCAGAGCATTGGCTGGAACCACCAAACGAGAACACAGCTGGCAGCAAGTCACTCCCACCTTTCCCTGCTTCCTTCCTGGAAGATGGATGTGATGGCCAGTGCTCTTGCAGTCACCTAAGAATGTGAGGTGATTTTCAGGATGGAAACCATGTTCTATGGACAGAGGGGCCAAAAGGCAGACGGAACTTGGGATGTGACTGCCATTGTGGAGCTGCCGTATGCCAAGTCTGGGCCAGCTCCCTTGGGCTCTTACATGAGAAAAGAAAATACATCATTATTTGCCTAAACTGCTGTTATTTTAGTTTGTTTGGGGGCCCTCTTTGGACCATGGGCACATAGTCACTCAGCCATTGAGGCCCAACCTAAGGACACCTCCTCCATGAAGTCTTTGTAAATACAATCCCTGGTTTCCACTAAGCAGAATCTCCCTGCCACCACCCCCACCACCCCCACCCCCAGCCTCCCAGGCTGCTTGAGGCAGGAGTTTATCACTCTTCTTTCTGGCCCAGGACTAGATAACACCAGCATAACTGACTCTGTTCAAGGAACATTCTTTGACACAGGGCTGTATCTTCTTGGGCCTGGGAGTCTAGCCCAGGGGCAAGGTTGTGTCCACTGCTGGTCAAAGTGGCCTCTCTCAAGAATGTTGCAGCCTAGAGCCCCGGGAGAGGTCTCAGTGTGTGAATGAATGTGTAAATCATCTTTCCTTCCAGCCCTTCTCTCTAGGACTCTGAGTTCTGCCAGCTGAGGCCTGCCTGTCATCATCTATCCTTCTCAGGTCTCCTTCCCTTGCCACACTCAGCTGGCACTTACAGCCAGAGGTAAGAGGCTCCTGAAGTGCAGGGATAAACTCCCAGCTGCTACACTCCTGACACCTGTTCTCCCAGCAGCCACAGACTGCCAAGAAAATGAGGCCAGCTGCTCTGAGAGGACCCACAGCAGAGAAGATGCAGTGGCCTTGCTGGTATCCTGGTGGGGATGCCTCTTTAGCAGTAACCTTGATTTAGAGAAAGGATACTTTCCAAAGAGATTCAAACCTACTCATGTCAGCTCAGGCTTAATGATGGACACTGAAGATACACAGACAGAAAGTCAAAGTGGAGGAAATACTGGGAGTACAAGGCAACCTCAGTCACATAGCTGTCTCTGAATGTGTTGCTTTCCTCCCCAGAGTCCTGCAAGCCCCCTGGGAAATGGGGATATGGATAGTAGGGAGAGGAGAAGGTTTGTGTGGCACTTGGATTCTGCTTCTTTAGGTGTGGACGGTCACTATTAAGCAGAATGGCTCGTAGAATTATAGAGGAGGGTGTGTCAGCTACTTTTCATGGCACTGTGGCAAAATACTTGGCAGAAGTAATGTAGGAGAGGGAAGGTTGGCTCAGGGTTTCGGAGGATTTCAGTATCTCATGGGAGGATCTCATGTGGTAGCAGGAGCTTGGTGTGGAGCTGGTTGCATTTTGGTTGCCCAGGAAGCAGACAACTAGACCACAACCAGAGACGGATATAACCTTCAGAAGCCCAGTCCCTAGTATTTTAATTGGCTAGTTAGGTACCATATCTCAAAGGTTCTACAAACTTTCAAACATTGCCCCCTGCTGGGGACTCAAAATATGAGCCTGTGGGGAACATTTCAGATTCAGGCCACAAGAGAACCCCAGTGCAATTTAAGGAAGAACTTCCCTTGTAACATAACTGTCCTATGAAGGAGTTGACTGCCCCGGGACACTCTCACCTCATGTACCCTGAAGCAATGGGCACTGAAGAAACATATATCTCCAGAGACCTCAGGTTGTGGGAGCTGGAACCCTGCTACCTAGTGGGGCTTCCTGGGGTGCCCTTGCCATGTAGTTCTGGGAAAGTCAATTGCCCCTGATACCTTGGCTGCCTCTCTGGGCTTTTGCTGCCTCCCTGTCTACAGAGAGGATGGTAAGGATACTAGTTTATCAAACCTGGTGCTGGGATTGTTTCAAAGGTCCTTCTTTCAATCTGGTTCATATCATTCTATTCTTTCCCCATTTCTTGGGTCTCAGTGTCCCACACATGTGTTATGAAAGTTCCTATGAGTCTTACTTATACACACACACACACACACACACACACACACACACACACACACAGGAGCAGAGAAGCTAAACTGCACGAAAGGCTGTTAGAGCAGGAAGGAGGACACTGCACTGCCACAGGCCACACATTTCCCATCATGTCAGACTTCTCCATCCATCCACCCCTCCACCTATCCACGCATCCAACCACCCAGCCACCCATATACATATACCCTCCACCTATCCACCCATCCATCCATCCATCCATCTATCCATCCACCCATC
>LZPO01107917.1:551774-576058 GCA_001675575.1 Neotoma lepida
CTGAACAATAGATTCTCAACAAGCTTACAGGAGATGAGTGGGGGTGGGGTGGAGGGTGGGGGGAGTGAAAGACTAAGGGATGGATGGAGGGGCTCTGAGGACAAACCACCAACATCACCAGCCCACCAGTATTCACACCTGCCTGGGGACTGTCCCAAGCCTATAAATTATTATTCAGATGCCTTGTTCCAGAGGATAAGTGTCCAAACAATATGCTCATCTGGTGAGGAGGAACTGCAATGTGTACACCAGATGCATGTGGGTGCATCTCCCCACACCACAACCAGGCTGACTTATTCCGGTTCCAGTGTTCAGGACCAAAAGCCAGCCTCAAGCATTTCACAGCCAGGCCTCACCCAACACTTCACAGACAGTCTCCCAGCCACCCACAAGAACTGGATGGGTTGGGTAGTTGAAGAAATCCACATCTCCATGGGTCTGAAACAGCAGGAATGGTTCTTTGATTCCTGAGCAGGGCCTAAAACAATCCTTTCCATTGCTTATCCCAACAACCAAATCACACAGAGCAGATACAATGTGCTACGCATTCTGTGTAAGAGAGCAAATGTCCACGGCACTGAAGTGTCAGGGGCTACAGACGATTCCTGTGCTCCACTGGGAACAGGAAGACCCCATCTAGAGGGAAGACAGACGCCACATGTCCACCCTGGAATCCTTGCTTCCTATCTGCCACCACCGTCTCCCTAGAGTCTGCATCTCAGAGGAGAGCACTCTCCTTTGCAATCAAGGGTGGGGAATGCCTGCCAGCCCCAGCAGGAGGCTCGTCCTCAAGCTGAACAACTTGCCTGCCCCAGCTCTTTGGAACCCAATGGAGCTCTCCAAGGTACTGACCCTCATTCTTGTCTGGGGCCTCATTGTGAACAGGGATTATTCAGAGTCCCAGCTATATGGTTGTGTTCTTTAAAAATGACTCACCATCGAACCACTTGTGTCATTTAAGAAGATGCTGCTGTCAATTTCACCCCATAGGTCTTTCTGAGAAGCCAGCTGGCCTCTGTGGCATGTGGGTCACAGATCGTCTTACAACAGCCCTGCAGCTTTTGATGTCACCAAATCTTCATCTTGAATCTGCCCTACACCTTGGCTGTGTCTCTTTCCAGTCCCTGCCTATCAACTCCAGATGTCCCAAATGACCCTTTGCAGCCCTCAGAGGGCACTACAGCTGGTTATTGATTTGTTTATCTCTCTCCTGCTTGCCTCAGTCCTGAGCTGCTGCAGGGTCTGGCCAACTGGGGCACTGCCAGCCAATCATCTGGACTGTCTTCCTCATGGTGGGGACAGTGGCCTCTGCTGTCTCCTCTGAAGAACACATATCACTGCAAACTCCGGGATCTGTGCTTTCTGCTTGCTTGCTGTTCGTTTACTTTGCTTAGGAAATGAGCCTGGCAGGGACTGGGTTATCATCAGCACCTCACCCCACAGAAATCAACAACAGTGAATCTTTTCAACTCACTTTACTCTATTCTAATGACTTCAGATGCATTTGTCTCATTACTAATTATCCACTCTATAAGGCTGTGCTGTCACTGTCCCCTCCTCATGGACAACAAGGGAGGAGACAGACTGAGGGGAGCAGAGGGACACACACAGAAGAGGTTTCTGATTTACCCAGGTAGCTGGCTGGACATGGCAAACCTACAGTATACACACAGTTCAGGTCCCTCCAAAGATGTCCCCCTCCCCACCAATATGCTGAGGAGGTTGGGGAATGGCAAGATGCCGGGAAAAGATAAGAAATACAAGTTGAGAGGTAAAAATTAAGAAATAGGTGAGCCCTTGGGGTGGGCAGCTAAAATAAAGTCCTAAAAGAAGGTCAAGTCACACAATAGAAGCCATTGTACTCACAGAGATACTCCTTTTCAAACACCTAACTTGGAGCTCGAAATGGGGCTTATTTTAAGGACTAGCATGTAGAGGCCCAGGGAAGCCCCCACGTGCATATGTTATAAAGAAGGATGGCCACGGGCATCGGCTTGAGAAGATGGACATTCTGAAAAGCTGTTTGTTGTTAGCATGAAGAAACCTGAGATCATAGTTCACTAAACCAAACAAGCCCAGTCACTAAACTGTTTACTGCTTAGAATAAACACAGTTCATGTCCATGAGGCTGCCCAGTCCCTCCTGTAGGGGGAGCCAGAAGCACTCCTTCCCTTTGCACAGGACCTTCACCAACCGCCTGCNAAAGGAGCTCAAAGGTCAAATTCTGCAAAGGCTGAAAATGNGCAGGTGTTTCACAAAAAGCCACAGACTGGAGATCACTCGAGCATAAGGTTGTCTGAGGAGACATCTGAATTCTGACTAGCCGGCAGCTTCCTTACCCTCCTCTGTAACAGCTGGACCACATCTGCATTGTGTTCCCATCTGGACACCTTATTTTCAGAGTGGTGGTGACAAGTTTGTCCAGGAAGGGAAATAAACAAATATCAAAACAAGNCTGATCAGCAGGCTGGGGGGATGGGACCTCAGATTGGGTTTTGTCTGAGCATTCAGCACTCTGATAGTTCCCCACTTGCAAAATGAGAACACACTTCCCTTAGAGACACAACCTGAAGACAGATGANCAAGGCTAGGGAGGGTCTCTGCTCCCAGATGCAGGCTATGGGGATGATGCAGGGGCCCAGTACTCCCAGAGCCACTCAGAGTAGAGCAGTTTCCTGGCCCTAGGTGAACTTAATCATGGTCACAAATACTCCAAGGCCTCTGAGATTCTATGAGCAGCTGCCTCCAGGCTCTGAGCCAAACCTTTCACTTTCAAGATGAGGACGGATACTGAGACTCTGGTTTCTATGCCTGGTAAAAACTATAAGAGGNTTTGGATGCAGTCATCCAGACCCTAATACAAAACTCCCTCCATCTGGCCAGTTCTTCATCAAACATGACTTCTCTTTCTGGTAATATGGAAGCCTTTCAAGGCGGCTGGAAAAGGGTGACTCATATACCTTCCAGGCAGTCTTCACCAGCTGGTCCTCTGGTCCTCTCCAACACACTGAACAAGATGCAGAGGCATAAAGGAAGCCAGAGGGACCATGAGCCCATGCACTCTCTCTCAAAAGGAAGCCAGAGAGCACATGAGTCTATGTACTCTCTCCCAAGCCACTAACAGGGATTTAGGCATCACTTCTCCCCAGGTCTCTGTGAACAGAGGCTGGAAATCTCCTCTTGGCTGCTGCCTGTACAGTCATCCTTCAGTACCCACAAGGGATTGGTTCCTGGGTCCCCACACCACTACCACAGAAGTCTCAAGTCCCATATATAAAATGATACAATACTTGCATATAACCTATGCACATCTCTGAAATATACTTTAAATCGTTTTTAGATTATTTTGACACACAATGTAAATGTTATGCAATCACTCACTATATATTACATATGCAACCATATATGTGGGAGGGTATAGCTAAGGAGTAATGAGTGAGGGAAAAAAGACAGTATATATTCAATCCAGATAACTCACCATTGTTTTTCTAAATATTTTAGAACTGCTGATGGTTGAACCTGTAGATATAGAACCTGAAGGTTTGGACAGCAAAGTGTATATTTCTTAAAAACCAAAGCAGAAAACTTCAGTTCACAGGGCATTAGGTAGGAAAGACCAGGAGTCTCTGAGAAGCATGAGAGACCATTAAAAAGGCAGAAAGTGGAGAACCCCACATACACTTTCTATGCTACAACATGAAGCATTTCCTTCTGGATTCCAGGGCATAGCCCCAGGTCTGAACACTAGGTCTTCATGGCCAGCCTGCACAGGAAGGAGGTCCTGCAGCAAGGACCCTGACAGTGCTGCCTACAGCCCCAGCATGGGCTCACGTGGTAGAGGCAATAGTTTCTTCCTACCATGATGCCCTAGACTTTCTTATCTAGGGTTACAGTGCCCTCCTGCAGTTACCCACAGCTTCCCATGCCCTGGAGTTCTCTGAAATCTCTGTCCCTCAATGCCACACCCAGTGTGTTCTCCAGTGGAAGGGGTTTCATTTCTTGACATGCTTGTGTTCTTGACCTTGCATGCTAATTCTGCTGCCCAAGGCAAATCCCCAGAAGACACTGAATTATGAGAGCCAGGAAAATAGACCCTTTTTTTTTTTGGTCATGTGTGTAATTCAAGCTCCAATGTGTCATGTCTGTGAGGCTTTGGAAAGCCAACTGCAGAGGCCAAAGACGAGAGAATACTCCTTAGCCAGCACTCAGCACACACCAAGCTGGCATGAGCTCTGTGCCCATACCATCAGAGCTGGAGTGCAGAACCTCAACAGAACCCAGTTATGTGAGGATAACCCCTGCCCTGTCCCACCTTCTACTCATGTATTATATTCAACATCTCAGTGAATAGTCAGGATCACAATGGTGGTTAGTGTATTCCCATTTCACAGATGAGGAAAGGCAAACCAAAGAAGGTTGAGAGGAGCCACATGACCTGGACTCACATAGCTGAGCTGAAAAGACACAGAACTAGAACTTGGGGTCAGATCTCAGTTCCCCATGGCCAGTATCTCTCACCAGACTTCAGTTGGGAAGCTTACAGGACCTGAGTGAATCAGTTTTCCAAACTTCTATTTTGAGTAAAAACTTGTCTTGAAATGCATTGGGTTCAGTTCCTCGAGCCTCTCACAGCATGCTAATCTTGTAATTATTATTCATTTATCGCTATTCTGTACTGCAGGCCCATACAAAAATGTTATTATGCATTAATATTTCCATCCCATGGACATTAGTGGAAGCAAAGAAGTTAGTTCCCATTTTCAAATGGAAAGCTACTTCTTTTTAAAAGCATTTGTTTCTATAAACCCATTCATTCAATCGTCTTGGTTTTTTTTTGTTTGGTTGGTTTTTTTTGTTTTGTTTTCAAAAGCATTTATTGTCTACTGCATATATAGTGCTATTCCGGGGTTTGAGGATATACCAGTGACTGAGACAGAAAAGCTCCCTGCCAGGACAGAACGTATATCTAGCAGANGACATGGACAATAAACATAGTAGGACATAAATGAGTAAGATGATTCCAGATAAGAAATGACCTGGTAAAATAAGGTAGGATTTGGGGGTGGGGGTAACAAGAGTGACATTTGAGCTGATACTTGATGCCCGCCAGCTGAGAAGAGCCAGCCATATAAAGATGAGGTAAAAGAAAGTTCTAGGCAGAAGAAACAAGTGTGGAGTCTCTGAGATGGGAAAGGGAGTGGGGTGGCCAGTGCTCAGTTTTCTAAGACAAGCACAGGAAATTAGATGGGTAAGCATATGCCAGGCCTAGAAGGCCACAGAAGGGACTTAGGTGCACTATGCATTCAAGGCTGAGAACTAAAATGGCTTTTAGAGTTAAGCTGCTGAAACCCATACACCAAGGATATGATTAGCCACCACTGGGCTTCTAGAGTGAGTGCCCTGAGCACTGGGGAATGAGTCATGGTAGCCCTAGAGTCAGGGCCAGGAAGGGGAAAAACGCAGAAGCACTATTGAGCTCAGGTCAGGCAGAGTCCTTCTGTACTTCAGACTCTCCAAAGCTCCCATGGGAAGCTCAGAGGCATGGAACACGTGCAAGTGAGGAGGAGAAGCGTTAGTGCCAGCACTGGGGGAGCCTTAGGTGGCATCTACACAGCAGCTGTGGACTCAGCCCCCCAACTGGCAAGGCAAGCAGCTCAGATGTTTTGCCTACTTCAAATCAAACCCAGAAAGCAAGGTTTTGTGAAATAACCACAAACACCATCCATCCCCACAGCACTTCTTAGCATTTAAAATAGGCTCTTTCATGTGCCTGTCTTCTGGGAGGCCAGGGAGAAAGATGGGCAAGCACATGCATTCCTCACCATGCCCTCTGGTTTCATCTTGCCAGGCTTTGCCTGCACTAACACTGTCCCCAAGAGATCTTCCTCTACCTTTCCAGCTCATACACTAGCTCCTGTAAGAAGCCGTGCTGATATACCATTCCCATCCATGCTACACCAGTGACCTTGAAGCACCCCTCTTTACAGCATTTATTGCACTGTGTGCATCCCATGGCTCACTTGTCCACACTCCCCAACCTTTGGCAAAAATGGCCATCCACCATGGGTGGCTAGAGCCATCACAACCCTTAACACAGGGTGGTTGGTGCTGAGTACTTGTTGCTAAACCCACTGCCAGCTTCGAAGGGTTTCTTGCACTGCAGAGGTGATGGCAAAGCCAAGGCTATGCCCATGCTTCTGCTCACAGCTTCAGCCACAAGGAATGGCTGTATGCTACAGCTAGGTCAGGAAAAGGGGGGCTAGAGGCTTTGGGGGGGGCAGTAATTTGGAGTTGAAGAAAGTCAAGCTGTGAGGGGAGACTGCTCAGAAGTGGGATGCTGCAGAAATGAGGACATTGCTTGCTAGGTGTCAAAGCTAAGCAGGGGAGGTGGAAAGATCAGAGAAGCTTTGCACATTCAGCTAGGGTTGTCAGTGGAATCCCAGGTCACTGAGAGGACCTGTGGCTCCATGCTCCACTTAGACATTTGCTTAGTGGCTGGTAATTACAGCCATGATGGCAATGGTGACCCCACACTAAAGTAGATGGAATGAAATGAGAGCTTTCATCAGTTCTAGAAAAGTCCTTTGAAATAACATGAACCTCATCCTTTAAGAACCAATGTGTCTTCTACAGTGCCAGTGGGATGTCACTTGGGGCACTTTCTGGGACACATCTTCCTTTCAAAGTATCCAAGCCTGTTCTTGACTGAGGATGGGGAACTAACCTCTCAACAGCCCTGATTCTAACCTCTTGAGCTGAGTGACCATTAGATTAGTGTTACTGTCCAATGAAGGGCAACACAGCAATGCCAGAGATCCACAAAGCCTGGGAGACTATCTGTGACGTCCGAGCACCACCCAAGGCCAAATTCTGGACTATAGAAGGAGCTCCTGAGGAGCCATCAGAAAGCAACAATATATTCAACAGAAAAGCAGTAACCTGAGGGGATGGGCTGTGCACAGAGGGAAAATACAAATGGATAGCCACAGCCATGCACTGAAGAGGTCCCATACACACTAGGAATTACAAAATGCCAAAGTAACCTCAATGAGATGCTACTAAACTCCTATGGTAAATGATGGTTAGGTGGGCTAATCAGTGAACAGAAATCTCAGTACACTGACAGGGAGAAAGCAATCTAGCAGCGCATTGAAATAAGTGATCTTCCCCATGACCCCAAAAGTTCACTCCTGGATGAAAACCCCACAGAAATATTCACAGAGCTCTGTCAGAGGCCATTGGTGAAGAAATTCACACTGTTTCACAAAACCAGGAATTAAAGGCAACCTATCTGCTGCTGCTATTAAAGCGGGTGGGTGGGGGGATAGTGGAGGTTATGGCACAACTATGATTACCAGGCTGTCTGTCACCAAAAGCCATGTGCTAGATGTGAGACAGCCTGGAGAAGGTTGATACATGACACCAAATGGAAAGGAACACAGCTGGTGTCATGTGACAGTGTTTCATTGCATGGGAAGGATCAGGTTTCATGTCCAGCACACAAGCTAAAATCAGGAACTTGTAAAGATCGTTGCCCCACCCCCACCCCAGTCCATGGAAGATCCGCCCCACACCTTCCTGACAATCCCTCTACTTCTTCACTGGTGGAGCCCCAAGGTAACCCAGGCAGAAAAGGGAGGGAGATGGGTTGAGTGGTCCTTGGACAAGCTCAACTGGAGAGAGTAAAAATCCTAAGGCAGGAGGGTATAGAGTTAGAGGCCAGCCTGGCTAACACAGTCAGTCCCTGCCTGGCATAACACAACCCAAAATGAAACAAGTTAGCCAGCGAAACCTTGTCTCCAAATCCCATTGCTTAATGAAGGAGGCTGAGGGGCCAGGAGCTGCTTATCTCCATTTTACAGAGGCAGGAGCAGCTGGGAGAGACTTTAAGCAGTTTGCCTCTGGGCACTCAGCAAGCAATATGCTTCCCATCCGGCATGAAAATTGAGGCAGCTGGATTTAGAGCCCATATTCTTTGTAAGTTTGCTGGTTTTCCTGTGTGCATGTGCACGCACACATGTATGTGCTGAACTCTTTCTTACAGACAGAAATGCTCAGAGTCTATTCAGAAGAATACCTTGTGCCCACACCCAGCTCTACCTGGCCTTTGCTATTAACCCTCGGTAGTGTGGATGTGTTTTTGTGCCCACCCCAAACTTGGTCTGTCCCCNAAGGGATTCTTTACCTCCTGTTCTTCTGCCTCAGTTGCTCCTTTGTCTTTATTCTCCATTTCANTAGTTTGCTCTTGAGCAATCCCTTACGACCTCTTTGCATTTTCTCTTTGGGTTCTCTTTTCTTTCCGAACTCGCTCTTCTTTACACATGCAAACATTTATAGCTACGCATTTCCCTCTTGGAACTGTTGTGCCATTTTTAGCTAGTTTCAAAATGCTCCATTTTCATTATCATTCAATTCAAATGTATAATTTTAAGATTTCATGTTTGGTTCATTAATTATTTATAAGACTTTTAAATTTTCTAACTTAGGAGCTGGAGAGATGGCTCTGCGATTAAGAGCGCTTGTTGATCTTGCAGAAGACCTGGGTTTGGTCCTACATGGTAGCTTACAATCATCTGTAACTCCAGATCCAAGGGATCCAAAGCCCTCTTCTGACCTCTGCGGCTACCAGACATACATGTGCTGTACACACACACATGCAGACAGAACACTCATACACATAAAACATAAAAATAAATAAAACTTCAATTTTTTTAGGTTATCTGGGGTAATCATTGATTCTGAGTTAACTGCTTTAAGGTCAAGGATGTATGTGATGTTGAGGTTTTATGGTTAGAGAGATACAGAGTACTAAGACTTTTGAAGCATGGATATTTGCTACATGCTCAAATTTTGCAAATGTTTGCATGTACTTAAAGAACAGGTGCTCTNCCGGTAACAAAGGCGGGACTTGCATAAATACTGTAAAACAAAGGGCAGTGAATGCCCCAGAAGGAGCTGTGATAGCAAAGATGTTCAGTCTGTGACAGACACTCTCTACTGCCATTACAGAGCAGAGGTTGCCATGGTCAAGTCTCACAGAAACGAATGTGACTTGTTCCAACAAAATTTTATTAACAACAACAAAACAAGTAGGGGGTTTGCCTATAGGCCATCCTCTCCCTATTTCTGCTCTAGATCAAGCTTGTTAAGTGATGCCAAAAATGTTCTGCACGCCTGATAACCTTTTTGTCTGATGGTGTTTGGAGAGTCATGTTTAAATCCCCCTTTATAACGACGGACTTGCCAAGTTCTTGTCTAGCTGCCAGGTGACATCTATGGATTCTGAACTAAATTCATGAGGGGCAAACATGTTCAGAACTGTTACAGACACACTATGCAATGGCTTTTATTTTCAATTCCTNTGACAAGAGTAGNTGCCAGCTTGCCTGAGACAGTCCAAGTTAATACATGTTTTTACATTGTACAGTGTGTATGTACACGTGTATTTTGGGAATCAAATCCAGGAGACCTCGCCCATGCTAGGCAAGCATTCTACCACTGAGCTGTATGCCCAGCCCATGGAGCTCAATAATTAATAGCATAGCCATATAAATGCATGTCATTCTCATAGATCACATTAATCACACTCCTAACTCTGAGAGGTGCCCCTGTGAACAACAGGCTACACAGTCACCTTTTCTCTTCACAGAGCTCCTTGCAGACAGGCTGTTCTCTGATGATAATACCATTATTGAGACCAGTGACACTTTTGATAGTTTCTGATTAGTAGGTACTCATGCATTCAAATTCAAATGTTTTAAGTAATTATTTTATACTTATTTGCTCCTCCAAGTTTCTACACTGTTTTAAGGGGTAGCCTTATGGAAGCATAAGCCAAATAAACCCTTTCCTCCTCAAGTTGTTTATGGCCATAGTGTTTATCATAGCAATAGCAGCCCTAACCAAGATAGTCCCCAAGGACATGCTCTCAATGACCTATTTCCTTCTGCTCAGCTACTCTCCTTATAAAGTTTCTAGGACCTCCCCAAAGAGTGGCGCCAGCTGGGGAACCAATTACCCAACCCAGGAGCCTGTGAGGAGCATTTAATATTCAAATCCCGCACTNATAGGTATTTACATATCTGGACATATCAAAATAGAAAGGATATGTACAGTAAAAATGTTACATGAGGGAGTTGTCCCTATTTCACTAGAGTCTCCTGGGAGAACCACTGCTATGTACCCCACTGCTGTAAGCCACATCTGACTCTCTCTACACCATGTTTCTACCTTGCTCATGGACACAGTCACGTGGTCTTTGCCCCACTGTGGCAAGAATGTGGGTATTTTCNAAATGNAGTCTCCTATCTTGTCTTCCTTGACAAGATCATATTAGCTTCTCGGAGCCATGACAAATATCACAACAGCTGTCTCCTGGGCATGGGAGCCCAAACCAGGGTCTCTGAGTTGTTCATTTGGNGTTTCCCTACTTGCTCTCACTTTATGCACACTGTAGTGTGAGAAACTAGCTGATGTCTTGTTGCCATGACCAAATCCCTGACAAAGCCACTGAAGGAAGGGAGGGTTTATCGTGCCTCACAGTTGAAGTTGCTGTCCACTGTAGCAGGGGCATCGTGGTGGCAGGAGCCAGGAGCAGCTGGCAGTGATGGATGCTGGTGCTGAACTCAGTTACTCCTTTCAATATAGTCTGGGACCCAAGGCCACAGAATGGTCNTGCCCACATTTGGGATNGGTCTTTCCAGATCAATTAATGTAATCTAGGTAACTGTACACAGACATGCCTAGAGTTNAGTGGGTCTGGATCCTGTCACATTGACAGTTGATACAAGCCATCACAGCTACCCTTTCACCTTCTCTTTAGGGGACTGGATTCAGTGACTTCAAAGCTCCTGCCCACCACACCTGCTCTTCAGAATAACCAGCTCCCCTCAACAATTCAGATCTGGCCCACAGGCCTTATAGTCACCTCAACAATCCAGATCTGGCCCATGGGACTTACAGTCACCTCAACAATCCAGATCTGGCCTGTGGGCCTTACAGTCATACAACTCAGCATCAGATTCTTCCTTCACAAATTTAACCTTTTAATCTAGAATCCTATTTGGAGACTTGTGTCTTAATTATACATCTTAATGCTTCTCTTTTTGCTTGACCATAAGAAATTTAAATGCACCCAACATGTAAAGTTAGATAAATTCTGCTGAATATAACCAAAGCTTAAAATGTTTAAATGTCACCTGCCCCCAAATGCTTGCTATTGCTCAATATTCTAGAGCTACCTGATTTTCATGCCCCCAACTTTGTGGTTCTTATTTGCTTTAAAAAATGAATACTTATTTATATGTGCTTATGTGTTCATCAATTCCTTTCCCCAATGTTATTTTCTCTTTCCTTCACAGATTCAGCTTCCTTCATCCTAAAGTTTATTCTGGGGTATGTCTAATTTCATCCTTTTACTCCATGGTAGGTTAGCTAGGTATAATAGTCCNCACTGACAGCGACTTTTCCTNAGTAACTCAGGTAGAATCCCATAGGGATGATATTTTACTATTGTGATATTTCTCTTAATCTATTCATTTTTTATAAACAACATGTTCCTCATGTTATTTTGAGTTTTTTTCTTTGTCTTCAATATTCTACAATGTCACTATGATATGCTTAGTATAAACTGTTTCCTTTCTCTTGATTGGGGTCATTGTGCTTCTTTTATGGGTATCTTTAGTTGGTAAAATATATTGGCCATTATTCATTCATATANTGCTCCTCTTCTATTTCCTCAAATCTCTCCTTTGGGAACTATCAAGTAGGCATATTCTACACATGCTTTTTCCATATATGGCATTTTTCCTCTCCCTGAGCTACACTTCTGTTGATTTGATAATTTCTTCAGTTCCACCTTCTGAGCTTTTTTCTGTGTCTTGGTCAGATAATTAATTCAGCTACTGATTTTTAACATCATTAATTACACTCAGATATAAGCACTAACTTCATTTCTGGTAAAGCTGAATAAGTTTCTCTTTTAAAATTTTTAAAAAATAATATTTGTTATTCTCTGTGTGTGTGTGTGTGTGTGTGTGTGCGTGTGTGTGTGCATGTGCACACATGCATGTGTGTGGTCAGGGGACAATCTTTGGGAGTCAGTTATTTCCTGGGTTCCAGGGATCAAACTCAGGTCACCGGGCTTGTGAGGCAAGTGCTTTACCCACTGAGCCCTCTCGCTGGCCCAAAGGTGAGTAAGTTTCTACTGGGTTGACCCTCCTTTACTATATATTCAAAAAACAAAATACAATAAACAAGAGACAGAAGACAGTGAAAACTCAAAGAAGATGGGCTCTGTAGGGAGCTGACACTCAGGAAAGGTGGGTGATGCTGTCAGTCTCAGGTCCTCATGGAAACGAAAGCATCTTGGGGGTGTTGGTGCTGAAACTCCAGTAGTGACAACAAGAAATGAGGCATAAATCACAGAAGATGTGCTGTCCAACAGCACAGCCTTAAATCTTGTGCAAAAATTCTCCCAAAATCTCTGAACCCTGAACCATGAAAATGCAAATTAGGTTCCAAGAAATTTTCTTCAAAAAAAAAAATCAATGGATGTTATTCCAATTGCTCCCCAAGGCACCGAGTTTTCAGTGCCCAGTGAAGTGAACTGTCTCCTGAAATAAGCAAAATCAGAACCCTGTCAGAAGACTATGAAAGAACCTGCGGTGGTTCATCCTTATACTCCCAACACTTGGGATGCTGAAGCAGCAGGGTTGCCGTGAATTTATATATAGTGAGTTGCAGGCTACCCTGAGCTACACCCAAATCCCACCATTAAAAAAGAATATGGAGTTTCTACTGCAAAACATTACCAATATCCTTGACTTGTGACATATTTGTCAATGTATGAAGAAAAACTTGAACCAGAACAAAGATAATTAATAGAAACTGACATGAAGATAACCCAGCCACTAGAATTAATAGACAAGAATTTAAAAGTAGTTCTTATAACCATATTCATTGATGTAGGATNCAAGGAAAATAAACTCACAATGAATAAGAGGATGGGAAGCATCCACAAAGGAGCATGAACTGCAAGAGAAGAACACAATGANAACTGTGAAGTTAGAAAGCATGCTGTCTACAATAAAGATTCGCCGGGCAAGCTTGACAGCTTAAGAGAAACCTCAAAGGGAAGAGTCAGTGGATGAAAAGATAGGTCATTAGAAATTGTGTAATCTCATGAACAGAAAGGGAAAAAATAGGAAAAATGACAAGAAAGGACAAAAGAACAAAATCCATACAGGGCTTAAGGAAAAATTAGAAAATCCAATCTCTGCATTAAGAGTGAAGGCAACTCCGAGGGCTGAAGAGGTGGCTCAGTGGTTAAGAGCACTTGTTGCTCTTCCTGAGGACCCAGGTTCAGTTTTCAGCACCCACATGGTGGCTCTCAACCATTGGTCACTCTGATCCAGGGGACCCAAAAGCCTCTTCCAGCCTCTGTGGGCATTAGGCACACATGTGGTGCACAGGCATACATGCAGGCAAAATGCCCATACACATAAATAAAAACAAATAAGAGAGAGACAGTGAAAGCAACCCAAACGTGCTAAAAGAAACAGACCTAAGTCACATATTGTACAGGCTCATTCAAATGAAATATCCTCAAATGGCAGGTTCATAGCGGCAGACAGAGTATCAGAGGTTAACTAGGGCTAGAAACAGGAACGGAGATCAAAGGCAATGTGGCTAGAGGGGCGGAGGCTTGGCTAACTCACTGCTGACCCTCCGCACTATGGCCCCAGAACAGCCTGTTCATCCCCACAGCTTTCACTAGTTACTGTAATTATCTGTTTAACATCAGCCTTTCCCTGGTAATTGATAGTTTTTTGAGGACAGACATATTTCCAAATTGTGTTTGGTGGAATCCCAAGTCTCAGCATGGTACCTGAATACAAAGTCTAGGCTTAACAAATACTTACTAAATGGAACTGAGTTTCTCATTCTTGCTGGTGAACCCTTTCAGTAAAGTGACGATTCCTTAAGTTCAGACATGTTTTCCTGTAACGAGTATTTCAATACCGATTCTCTTCTGCTCCTTCTGCTTTCTACCCGAATGGACAACTCAAGCACACTGGACCGCCTTTGTCCATCCCCGTAAGTGTGACTCTTGCTCACACTGTTCTGCCCTTTGCCCTTCTGCAGTCGATCTGTGACTTCTCCTACGCCTTCCTACCGAGTCATTTTTCTCCACTCAGTCTGACTTGCTATCTCAGGTTCTGCAGTGGTACCAATTACATCCTTTTCTTGCCTGGTGCCCATTCCCGTTCATTCCCCTGTTCATTATCTCATCTTTCTCTCTTGTTTCATAAAGTCCATGTTTTCATGGTTTTCTTTATGTTATCTAAGAAGTTGGCTTAGAAAACCCTTCTCTGTAGACTGGAGTGACCATTTCCCCAAATGCACTGTCTTTCTTTTTACTATTAATATTTACATATTCGTTTTATTCTTTTGACATGGAAGCAGGAAAAGTGAACTAGATTTTTTCATCTAGATCTTGTGCTACTATAACAAAATACCATAGACTGGACATTTTATAAACAACAGAAAATGCATTTCTTAGAGTTTTGGATCCCAAGAAGCCCAAGAGTAAGGTTCCTACTGATTCAATATCTAGTGAGGACTTGTTTCTCATAGATGTATCTTCTGTGTGAATTTGGAGAAGGAACATTCATTTAGACTGTAGCATTTTCTTTCTTTCTCTCCCCTTACCCACCCACTGCTTCATCTTTGGTTCATATCTGAGCTTGTTATGCCTCCTATATTATGGCTGCCTTCTCCTTAGGTGCACTCTCATTATTTCCTTAGAACTGGAAGTGGAAAGATGGATTCTGCAATTCATCGAGACCTAGGCTGGGCCTAGGACATGGGAAATCTCCATGCACACCTACTCTCTAAGCACCATTTCTAAATTTGTCTATCCACCTATCCCGGGCCATGTCCCTGGGTCAGCTGTACATGTAGCCTGTGTGAATCCCTGGTTTAAGGATACTCAGCCCCTCTGATGTGAAGTTGGCCATCTTCATTTGTATGTCACTGTCTAACATGTAATATCTTAAAAGGACTACCACTTTATCCATCCCAGTTTTGTGTGTTAGTAAAGTGTAGGGCTCAGGACAGCCAATCTCTGCTTTGTGTGGTATGACTGGGGCTGCCTGGTGTGGGCTGGAGGGCCTGATATCCTCACCCACAGACTGGTACCCAGAATCTCCTCTATGACACTTTACATTGCAGCTGGGTTCTGGGNAAACTAAAATGGAAGCTGCAAGGTCTCAAAAGGTCTCAGAGCTGGCAGTCAGTGTCACATCCATGAACAGAATGAATCACAGGGCCAGCATCGGCTCAAGGGGCCCTGGAAAGGAAAGCCAGCAAAATGCAGAGAAGGACCAGAGGGGTCACGAAAGAATGGCTGCTGCTGTCCTTTGGCTCCTGTTCAGTGGCCCTTTCTAGAACCTTAGAGATTTTTTCCAGTGTATAGTGGAACAAAGAAAGAACATATTAACCCCAGGGGAAGTTCCAGGGGGCTCTTTTACCCTCTCTTAATTACCTGTATAATTGCAGTCCCTGGCTTGACATCACAAGTCTGAACTATGTCACCCTTGAAATTTGTACGGTGACTCCATGCCTTCCTCCCATTGTTGATTGTTGAGAGTCAGAGTCTCCAGGAGGTGAGTGAGGTTCACTGCCATCAGAAAGGTGGGAGTGTGATCTGATTGGACTGTAGTCTTAAAGGGGAGGAAAAAGGAGTCTCAGTCCTTTTCAACCATGTGAGNATCCAGCAAGAGGGCAGCCACTCACCAGCCAAGGAGAGTCCTTCCCAGAATCCAGCCATTTGGGCATCTGGATTTCAGATGGTATCTTCAAAGATCACTTTTCTGTTGCTATGATAAAATACCTCCATAAAAAAGGAAATTAAGAGAGAAAGGGTGTTTGTTTGTTTGTTTTGTTTTTGGCTTATGTTACTGCAGGGATACAGTCTATCACAGTGGGGAAGACATGGCGGCCGGCAGGGCAGGCACGGTGGTGGAGCAGCAGGCTGCATGATCATATTGCATCTGCATTCAGGAAGCAGAGAGTGAACAGGAAGACTTGTCAGGCTGTAGAGTTTCAAAGCTGCACCTAGTGACCCACTTTCTCCAGCAAGGCCTCCTAAAGGTTCCACAGCTTTCCCAAGCAGTATCACCAGCTGGGAACCAAGTATTCAAACATNTGAGCCTGTGGGGGACATCCCAAAGTTAAACCATAACAGAAGAAAATAGGACCCACAGCTTCTAAAACTGGGAGAAACAGCATTTGCTGTGAGCAGCCCAGCCCACGGTATTTTCTTATGGCCACATGAACAGACTCACACATCTGTGGAAACATCTGTTCCAATCTCTTTAGAATGCTAAGATGCAAGTGCCAGAGTTGCCATTTCACAGATGAAGGAAACCATGGTCAATTGCAGTGAGAGTAATGTGATGAAGGTCACACAGGGGATGGCAGATTGGAGCAAGGTCACCTGGCTCTAAAGCCCATGCCCTGTACTGCATGCTCCAGGCCTCCTGCACATTTCATGGTGTACAGTCTGGGAAAGCCAGCACAGTCCCCAGTGTCTTCTCCAGCAGCTGGCTGGTCCTGGTCTGCTCCCTACCTCTGGCTGCCCTCTCCTTAGGCACAGCCCATCCACAGTGGTGACACAGAGAGCAGTTCTGCAGGGCCTGCAAATTCCTTCCTAAGAAGCCCAATGAACACAGAGTGTGTAGGCAGGAGGAGAGACAGCCACTTTTGTCCTCCTGGGGGTGTCACTGAGAGCATACAGCCTGGGTCATTCTAGGAAGGGCACTGGGACGCCCTCAAGCTTGTGTAGTAACAAAAGCACTGAAATCAAATTATTTTAAAAATCCATGCATTTCTGTCTTGGCACAGTCTGGTACCTTCTGTTTCTAAGTGGGCAGCAGAAGTAAAGGCTGNGGACTATAGAGGAGGCAGAAGTTCTGCCATAGGGGGCATCCCTGGATACATTTCTACCAGCCCAGCTTCCTAGCTTAGAAGTTGTGGGGGAGTGCCGGGATTTATAAGTGAGGAGATAAAGAAGAAGGGAATGTAAGAAACATGCCTAAGAAAACGCCCAGAATCCATGCCCAAGTGTTTTAATATGATGGTCATACTCTTTCCCTGCTCAAGAATCCCTAATACTGAGGGTGGACATCATCTTTTCCTAACTGCTTCTTGTGTTTGTCCCAGTTGCTAGCTTTCATCAAGTCTTCTTTAGTTTTATTTAAGATTCTACAGCATGCTTGGTCTTGGATTGACAGCTGCATGGCTCAGGGGTTTAAGTATATTCACCCGGGCAGGGCTCTGAGCACTNTGGGTCTTTAAGAAATGCACAGTTACAATGTGGTTCGTCTCATGAGCTTGAGCTGGGCTTCAGTGGAGACAGGGGGAAAGGCACCAGACATGCACATGAACACAGCCCATTCATTATTGAAGGCACTGTGCCAAGGTGTCAAGGTCACTGCATTTCATAGAGGAGGAAATGGAACCTCGGAAATTACTCATCTTTCAAAGCACCATCAGGGATGGAAACTGATATAACCTTTTTATATCTGGCAATGTATGTCAGGAGCCTAGTACCTCTGACCCAGTAATGTGCTCCTTGGCATCTTTGCAATGAAATATATATACAGAGTTAAGTTTCATGTTAAGTTCAAGTTAAGAACATGCTGTTTATTGCAACATTGGTCACTGCTTTTCTTATAATGATCATTAAGGGAAGCAAAAACAAACAAACAAACAAAAATACCTTAAATGACCAGTTGGGAGAATGATTAACTAAATTATGGTAGATTTAATTACTAGACAATTGTAATGGCTTCCAATGATTGTGTTTTCCAAAAAAGTTGTAACTACGTGGGAAAAATGCTCAGAATCCATCAAAAGAGAAGAGACTCACTTATCAGTGTGTGTTTAAACAGAGGAAAGGATGCCAGCTTTAACAATGGCCACTGCTATGTGGTGGCATAATGGGAAATCTTTTCTTCTGTATATATGCACATCTGTATTACTTTAATAAAAACAAGGGGAAAGTTATTGACTTCAAAATCTGTTCAAGCAGTCCCAGACTGGACCAATAGTTAATATGCTCTGCAATGCTCTTACAGATTGAACCAATAGTGAACGAGCCCTACCACACACTCGATAGGCTAGACCCGTAGTGACTAAGCATGCATTTAACACAGGGCCAATAGTGACCAGGTTCTGCCATGTCCTTGACAGGATCAATACTGATCAAGTTCTGCCATGTTCTAGGCATCAAGTGGCCATGTTCACGCATTCATTCTTCAACAGAGAATTATTATATCTGGNTCATGGATGAAGAATGGAAAGCTCAAAGGTTAGTAACGTCTTCCCTGGGTCTCATGGCCCCCACATGTATTTGCTTGGGTTCTTTTCTCTAGCTAAGGCTCTTTCCTGTCTCTACTGCACCACAGTAGAGAAAACCCTTAGGGGAGGTGGCAGCCAGGCTGCCCTGAGGCTTAAGGTACCACTGGCAGCAAAGATAAGGAAATTCTTCCAGAAACAGGTAAGAGAGGCAAGCCTGCACAGGTGGGGAGGTGCCTTCCTACATAAAACTCACCCTCTCCAGTAGCTGCCAAGAACATTTTAATGAACAAAACTCGTTGATACCAGCTAGAACTTAAATGACCTGAGGGGNTTTCTCCTCTTTTTCCTCCCTTCTCCTCCTTTACTCTTCATCTTCCTCTTCCTTCTGGTTATTTAAAATATTTTTACTTTTAGTCTTTGTCTCACCCCTCACCNTCTCAGTCAGTGTGTTGACATTCCTTCCCCACTGCCAATGTGACTCATCCCCCTACCATGGTGATCAATTTCCTGTTACCCACAACTGAATGCCTGATTCTAGACTAGTTGACTCTCTCATTACTTCAAGGTGCAACTGAGGTCCCAAGAAAGAGGTTCCAAGACACTGCTGGGGGAAGTGAGTGAGCTAGGGGTAGTGAGGCATGGTGTGGGTCAGGCCACATCTCACAGAGCATCTATTTCCATCTTGGGCTGAATACTGGGTTGGTCTGGAGAAGGAACAAAGCTTTAGTTCCAGATCTAGATAATTAATAAATGTATATAATACCTCAGGACTTAAAATTTTCCTATTGAAACAAATCATAGTACAGAATATGCCTTTTTCTCTATCAAAAAAGATGTTCCCCCAGGGTGCAATAGTAGCCTTTTATATTGGGGGTAACCAACAGCCTTCTAACTGAACTCAAGGCCCACCAATATGGGGGAATTTGTGCCTGGTACTGTAAACCCAGCCAACTACCCTATGGCTAGTGAAGTCATGGACCTAGAGGAGAACCTACTAGTGCCAGTTCCCAAACCAGTATAATTGCTGACTGCGCGTTAAATACTTATCCTGCACCTGCAGATATGTGTAGCCCTCGTCCCCCTTCAAAGAGCTTCATTCTGCAGCAGACAGAGACCATCATAGAAAACTAGCAGTCACCATGCAGAGAACAACCAGCCATGTTTTATTTATACATTTATAAACTGATACATTTATAAACCCCTACATGAAAAGCTCAAGGTATGATATCACAGAAGAGGATAATGCAGAGGTCTGTAAGAGCCAGAGGACTGATGGCTGCTGAGAGATAGTGAGACAGTGTCTTCTTTACAAGACACAGGGCTGTACCCATAAAATCTCAACAATATGGTTATCTACACAGAACCTGCACAATGACAGTACCAGCTGACATGTCAACATGGATGAGTGAAACCTCACAAAGTACTACCCCTATATGAAGAGCGATAGGCAATTAATGGCTAATGAGAAAGGGAGATTCAGTGTTCCTCAGAGATGAGTCTCGATAGGTTATCTAACCCCAATCAGTCAGCCATAAACACATACATACATGTGAGCAACACTAAATAGACTCAGCAGGCTGTATTTATATATACATATGTGTATGTATATACATATTTATATTTATTTAACAGTAATGATTGAAGGAAAGGTATGAATTTGAGAGGGAGCAAAGAGGCACAGGAGGAGTTAGATGGGGAGTGGGGCTGGAAATGATATAAATACAGTACTCATATATAAAATTCTAAACAAAAAAAAGTAACTAAAATAAAACTTCTCTTAGTTTTCCATTCACAAATTAGAAGAACAATGAAGGACAGTACCCATTTTGTAAAGATACAAAGAAGCCTGGGTAAATTAATTCACATATGGCTTTCAGAACAGTGCCTAGCACAGAATATGGCTCAATGAATAATAGCTATTATCATATCATCATTGTTTTTATTATCATCATCATTATTGGAGAATAGGAGACAATTTCTCTCCTCCTTTACTGCTTCTTCCTCCCACATGTTAGTCAGGTAGGCACACTGAATTCCAGCCTCACCTGTCAGGTAAGCGTGGACGTATTCTGGGGTAGAGCTTNCACTGACCTCTTGGATTTGAAAGCTGAAGTGGCCAGAGTGCCAATCACAGAAGTGATTTGGTACAACTCACTGACTGGAATTTCTGCATGGAAATGCCTGCTTGATTGTCTCTACTGTGTCCACCCCACATCCCCACATCAAAGGCCTGCAAACTCCCGCATGTGAAATTCATTTCTGCCTGTGTTTTGGGAATCAGTCAATGTCAGCAGTTATGTGACCAGTAGATTTTCAGATGAAGCAAAACAAAACTAAGATAAAGATGTCCTAACTCCTTCAGTAAGAGAGTCATGTCCAGTACTGTCTTGGGGCCCTGGTGAGGGATACTGGGGAGGCATGGTGTTCTCAGAGGCCCCCTCCTCTCCCAGAACCCAGTGTGGGAGTGTGGCTAGCTGACAGCTCAGCTTCAAGCTCTCCCCCAGGAACTGCCTGTTCCACNAGGAGCTGCATTCACAGCGACCACATGCCTTTCTAAGAGCAGAGGACACAGCGATTGATCACTGGATGAGGACAAAGATCTGGTCCCTTTGCCTCGGGTGACTTTTACCAGTGCTCATTTTTTCTCACTTTATAGGATGTGTGAAAGAGGCCTGACAGCTTTTATGGTACTGATGCAAAGACGAGGACTTCACGGTTCTCCCACTGACCTTAGAGTGCATGGTTTTCCGTAGAAGTTTTTCAAAGTCTGACTGAACTCTGAAATGTCATCTGTGAGCCCACGCTCATCAGATATTGTGAAATGTTCTGGGAAGCCAAGCTAGAGTAATCCTGGACTGAGTAACATGAGAAATTATAGAACGCTGGAGCTGTCAAAGTTCCTAGTGTCCGTTATATTCAGCCACCTCATTCCGCAGGTGAGAGGGTTGCCCAGCTCGTTAACAGTAGAAACAGAGCTCGATGGGAGGGCTCCTGTGGCTCCCGTGTTGGTTTGCTGTCTGTTGCTGTGATAAACACCATGACCAAAAGCAGCTGGGAGAGGAAATGTTTATTTGGCGTATGCATCTTGATCACTGAGGGATGTCAGGACAGGGACCATGGAAGAGTGCTGCTTACTGACTTGCTTTCCATGGCTTGTTCAGCTTGNTTTGTTATATAACCTAGGACCACCTGCCCAGGGATCGCACAACCTAGAATGGGCTGGGGCCTCCCACATCAGTCAGTAATCAAAAAAAATAAAAATGCCCCCCACAGACATGCTCACAGCCCTATCTAATTCCTCAATTGAGGTTCCCTGTTCCCATGTGACTGTAGTTGTATCAACCTGACAAACCTATCCAGTCCAGCTTCACTCACAGCTCAGTGCTTCCCACTGTGGATGTGTGCGCAGCTTCTCATTTAGTCATTCCAAAATATTTAAGAGCTTGCACTGCAGGGCGCTGTTAGGAGCTGGGAACACCNTGGTGTGCAGCACAGCTTTGGAGCTGACGTCCTGGTGGGGTCAGGAAAAAGGCAGTGTCTCTCTCAGGCCGTAGACTGAATGCTTCGTTCCCAGTTTCTAGTGCTAATTTGAAGGTTGTGGGGCCTGTAGGGGACGGGACCTGGTTAGTGGAAGCAGGTGACTAGGGGTGGATCTTTGAAGGCTATGAGCCCCACCCCTCGCAGTAGCCCACTCCCTCCCAACTCTCTGGGCTTCCACCATCTCTCACAGAAGGAGCCATCCCACTCAGCCTTCTCCTCCACGTTGGACTGAAACANCAGACAAAAGAAATCTTTCTTCCCTTTAAGTTGTTTCTGTGGAACATTTGGCCAAAATGATGCAAATGTAACATAAATGGCTTTTGCCTTTTGAGGATCCGCCTACAAGTCTCAGTCAGTCCATAAAACAAAAACACCAACTCAACAAAACACCATCACAGATGGAACCAGAGGCAGGAGCAGCATCTAATCCTGGAGAAGCAGCTCAGGGTCTGTTCATAGCAGGTTATAGCTGAGGTGAAACTGAAATTACCTTTTCTCCAAAAGGGTGTCAAGGATTTAGGGGTCCAGGAATGGGTCCTCAGCAATCTGCTTATAACTACATCCATCCAATCACNTGCTGTGTGACGTTNTCAAGTTACTCCACCTCTCTGAACCTCCATTTCTTGATGCCCACAGGAGTGCTACACTTAGCCTGTGGTTTCCTCTCCTCGTGCTTTAGGTTACAAGGAGGGTAAAGTGGAGCCCATTACCAAGCCTCTGGCCTCTTTTACTCAAGGTCCCAATCCAAGGTAGTCTCCTCTTATTAATGGTTCTGCATATCAAAGCGCAGATGAATGTTCTTAGAAGGTGACATCACACACTCCTGTGCTAAGCACACACCAGACTCTGCAAAAGAAACTGCTTCTGGTTTAAGTGTCATATCCCCACATGAAGCCTCTGTCCCTGCAGATGACAGCAGGCCACTTGTGTGCTCCCATGGCAACTCCTAAGTTTCTCATAGGAAAATGCCAGAGGCTGGCATTAAGGAGTCTAGTGCTTGAGTGTAAGAATGCTGGGCCTGTGAATACCCAGAGTGGGTGCACCCCACCCACATCCCTGACTTGACAGGCACCACTTGGGGCAAGAACCCGAGGTATTGAACGTGACTAACTTGTTCCTCAGATGCCAAGAAGGGTCACATCTACCTTGTTCAGCTTCATAAATGCCCAGTACCTGCTTGGTGCAAATAGTTTTGCCAGNCCTTTAAAGCACACATACCCCCTCTTTCCTGTTCTATTCTCAAGAGGGTCCACAGTGGTACTCTGCCTTGGTGGCCACTAGCTATAAGGCCATTTAATTCAATTTAATTTACTTTCTCTCTCTCTCTTAATGTGTTTGAGAATTTTGTATATGAATATATTTTGATCAAATCCACCTCCTACTCCCTCTCCCCCAACTCTTCCCANAGCCCTCCCAAANTCATGTACTCCTTTGAAAACCCAGAGCCCAGTTAGTACACTATATACATGAGTTATATCAAGCTGCTATTGTCTTGGGCGCTCCCTCCCCACCAGATAGGGTCAGCAGGTGCTATGCTGGCTACTAGGGGAGAAACAACATCAACAGTCTTATTGAGCTGTGGACCCTGTGAGCTACAGTAACAACCAGCCCATTGGTGAAATAGTGACATGAGTGTTTTAGGAGTAACAAAATNCTTTCCGATTGGATTTAAGACTTGCTCCACAAGATGGAATTCATGCTCGGTACTGTTAATAGGGCCAAGAACCCNTGCTGGGTCATAGGCCCCTGTGGACAACTTACTTTATTCAGCCAAATGGACAAAGTATTAAACTGCACCCTAAATATTCATTTTTATGCCCATAAGTTAGTGCAGCTCTCAACACTCATCAAAGAAGCTTCTCTTTGCAGTGGGTGGCAATTAATCCAGAGACTCACAACTGATCAGAATACAGAGAATGTGAGGCTGTGGNGGGTTCATCCCTAAATGGGAAATCCATATCATATCCGTCCTCCTCCCCACAAGGCTTAGGGATCATTGCGGAAGAAGGGGTAGAATGATTGTAAATCAACTTAATTTAAATTCAGTCTAAACCCCAGTGTTTCAGTCACAGTGGCCATGTCCCCAGAGGCATAAGTACAGGAGGCTTCTGTCACCACAGAAGGGTCCAGAGTGCAGTGCCTTGGCAAGCTGCCCAGTGCCTCTGTTTTCATCTCAGCATCAGCNGCCACAGTTCCCAGGCTTTTACACTTGTTCCCAAAGAGCCTAGACTGGATTGGAAGGTGCCCCAACATTACATCCACCCAGAACCTCAGACTATGACCTTATTTGAAAACAGGGGCCTTGCAGATATAATTGATTAAAGTAAGGTGACCCTGGAGAGGGTTTGGTCCCAGGCCAATATGACTGTGCCCTTGTA
>LZPO01107917.1:579345-590419 GCA_001675575.1 Neotoma lepida
AGATGTTGATTTTAATAAATGAAGCATCCAGGATGTCAGTGGCAGGTGCAGGGTGCATGCATTTCCTCCATAACCCTCAGGGAGCCCAATCCTGCCCGCATAAACCTCGATAAGAAAAAAACTTTCAATTCTGGAAGTTTCCCTTCTGTTGCTCTGTGACTAGCACTTAAGGATGCTTAAAGATGGAAGGTCAAGGGCACAGAGCCATGGAGGAAAGTGCGGAGGGATAGGCCAGGGTAACCACAAGCTCCCTCGACCCCCTGAAAGAGAATGAGAAAAAGTTTAGGTGTGGGGGTAACATGTCTCCCAGAGAAGATGTTTGCAAAGGCTCCTCACAGCCCCTTCCATACTCCTAGGGATGCAATAGCAGGATCTGAAGATCCCGGCATCCAAGCAGGAGATAGAAAAGGATAAATAGAAGTTTTGAAGGCTAGAAAGGAAAGGAAGGCAATCATAGGCACTTCATCTGCAGGCAAAGAGTGAGCCATAGACCCAAGAACACCGAGGAAGCCAGTACCCTAGGATACCAAGAAGAGAAAGCCAAGAGCAGTGATTCTACGTCCCTGTGTTTGCACAGATGTCAGGACCTGGCTGGGATGGAATCTTCTGTTTTAAGGATGCTGCTGAGCCCTTCTGGATGGGAGAGAACATGACATAAGCATCAGGACAAGCCATCACACAGAGTCCTTTGCAGGCCAAGTTCTGCTCTCCCCCACCTCCCAGTGCTATCAGATAGCCAATACCACTTCTTATCCTAACTGCTCCTTGCTCACAAGGCTTGAAGGCTACCATGCCAGAGACAGCCCTAAAGCCAACTCAATATGCGGTCCTCATTCTTCAAATGAAGAAGCCAAGAACCAGAGAGGAGTGGAAGGGTGCATCCTATGTAAAAGGCTTGAAAACAAGTGACAGGGTGGCTTCCTCATCAGGTTGCCTGCCTCCTAGAAAAGAGAGTCCCCTTTCTTTGCTTGTTTGGAGTATACTACAACCCAAAATGCAAAATTATTTTGGAGAGCCTGAGATATAGCATCAGGATCAAACTTTAGAGAAAAGAAAAACTATCAACCAACATGGGTCATCCTAGATGGAACCAAACAGTAAGACCCTGGCTCCTGGAAGAACCAGCCTTGGCAGAGTCACCAGAACTGTCTGCTCAGAGGGCTGCTGGAAACTCCAAGCCTCAAAATCTATATAGGTCCCTTGCACTGCCACTTCTTTTAGCATCCCATGCTCACCTTCTTGCTCACCACAGGCTCACCTTCAAGCCTCTTCAGTGAGACCTTTCCCAACCATCCAGTGGAAGACTGCCTCAGCACTCCTCCCTCCTATGCCCTACTTGGCTTTTCCCCACAGCACTCACTGCTTGGGCTTTCTATCATTTACTTATTGATTATTTTTATCAACTATCACTTTCCATTTTCAAATAATCCCCATACAGACAAGGACTTTGGGTTCACTCCTGTGTTGCCAGGCTGTTGGCTAGTATCTGACACACAACAGGTACTCAAAAAATACCAGTTGGATAAATGAATGAAAGATAGGTCTTCCCTCCAATCTTTCAGTAACAACTACCTATTCACCCCTACACACACACACACATACACACGCATACATGAACATGCATGCATGCACATGCAGTCACACACATACACACACGCACATACACTTTCACATATGCACACATACTCATACACATTCACACACATACATGCACACACACAAATGCACACACATGCACACACACAAATGCACATACATGCACATGCATACAGTCACACACACATGTGCATACATTCATGCACATGTACACACACATGCATGCACACACACACACACACACACACACATAGCCCTCCTTTCTCTTCTTTTCCACCTGTACCCATCCTTCCATTCCCATTAACAAGTATTCGTTGGGCTAAAGTTAAGACATTCAGTAACAATACTGCCAAAACTTCCATTAAAAACATATTTCATACATATATAGTTTTATATGCAGAAAATGTTCTAGAATAATATGCAAGACATTGATGCCACTGGATGTCTCCAGGGAACAATGGACACACTTCAGTCTGTAAACTACATATGGACCGAGTTTTGATTTATGTGACTGTAATTAACTATTCAACATGTTTAATTAAATGCAAAATTAGGGAAAAACTTAGAACTAGTATAGGCCTTGGCTCTCATCCCAAACACCATCCTACTACAAATGTTTCTCAGGGTGACAGCCCCTAGAACATGCCTGGGCTGGTGGAATGGGTGACAATGCAACTGGGCTGGTGAAATGGGGTGACAATTCTTTCCTAGTCCTAAAATTGTCTGAAATGTGACTGTTACTTCTATAATGAGGCATCTGAGAAAGTTCCCATCAGGCAGAAGGATATGAATTAATGCAAATTTCCACATCCATAAAACATGGAAACTTTGTCTCGTCTCATGAATCCCTTTACCTCTCATCATGCTCACTCCCACACNGGGTTTGTGTGGAACAGATTTCAGAAGTCCCAGAAGACCGTGTGGCTTGCTGGTGGTGCAAACGAAGGGGCACAGGCAAAGTCTTCAAGAAGGTAGGAGCCAGTGAGGTCACCCATGAGCAAGAAATTATCACAATCTAAAGAGTGCACTCAGATATATAATCATGGGGCATAGCCAGTGGATCACATGATTTTTATAGTTTTCTTCTGAGATTTTCAAACTATTCCAGATTTTCTACCCAGAGCCTTACTGTGATCTTATATTTTTACTTTGTTTATTCTNTCAGGTAAATGCTACCAGGCTGGGGAAATGAAATAATGCTTCTTTTTTCTAGGCCCCCAATGTTCTAAAATGTGGCTGTTGCTTCTCTAGGTCTTCCTGAAGGTAGAGGACCTATTAATTTATCTCTGTCTTCTTGGCCTGTGGCCTGGCACCCTGGAACAGTGGCTGCTCCTTAAGTGGGGAATGATTAATGACTATTTCTCAGTACCTAGTGAAGAATTATATAGTATCCCCAGATATCAACCCCAAAGACAGTGGCATACTCCCCTTNTCCTTCTCTCTACTGTTATCCATAGGACATCTCTGCTCTGGGTGAGGCAAAGAAAGCCAGAGTTACCCATGTGAAGGTTGATAGAGGGTTCTGAGGAAGGCATGAGTTGTCTTCCCAGAGACCTATGACACTGTTACATTTAAATATATAAATGTGCATAATATATATGCTATATGATGCTGTAAGAACATATGAGGCAGTGGTTGGCTTATCATTGAATTAAGCAAATGCGGGATAGNTTCTTTTCCTGTTTATATATATTCCTGGTGTCTTTGTAATAATCAAAATGCATGGCTTTGCAATAATAAAAAGTAATCAAATTTTGTTTAATTGAAAAAAGTAAAGTACAACTGTCCTGGATAAGACAGACAAAAGGTAAGACTGAGAGTTGTAGGTAGGGGACAAGGCAGAATATGAGCTGAGGGTTGGCGACCTTTTGCCTAGGTTGGAGCCAGGCTCCAGCCTCCCAGCAGACTAAGGTTCTTCCTCCAACCACACCTTCTCCCTCTTTGTGCAATCCAAACAGCAGGAGCTGACAGAGTCACAAGCGGNATGTGTGAGGCAGGGGAGAATGGTACCAAACCGCTGAGGGAGAGAATCACTGACAAGCCAGGCAGTATCTGTCAGAAGTGGACCCTGGGTTGTACGTGACACAGGTGTGACATACATTTGGCAGCTTCTGGGAAGTAGGAATGTCTCAGAGTGCTTCTATCTAAAATGACCCAGTGCTGCGCATAATGAGTGAATCCAGAATATGGAAGAGAAAATGGGCACTTCCTCCCAAAGAAGGTTAAGCAGGATGTTGGCAGCTGAGGCAGGACTCCAGGCTTATGGTGAAGAGTGGCATCCAGATGTAATGGGATCTGACAAGGAGGAGGCCTCTTCTCACAATTCTTATTAGTGCAACTGATTATAAGTCAACATGCCATCCTCTNTGGCTTTTTCTGGCAGTTTTGGAATACATGCTGCTGCTCTGGCTTCTCTGGTNTTTGTGCCAGGTTTTGCAAAGTGGGAAAGACTCTGCTGTGCTATTCTCCATTTGGTGGGTCTTGGATGGGCAGCCCAGGTGCTGATGTCCATGGCATGTCACTGTCAGTACCTGCAAACAAGGAGAACATTTATCAGAATGGAACTTTACTGTCCTATTTCCATCATGTCATGATGGGCACAAATGGGAAAAGGGATGAGTGAGAGGAAGGCAGGATGCCACAGGAACTTGGGAAGAGGGTATACAGACAGTGAACAGGGCAAAAGGGTTGATGGAATGGCAGGAGGAAGGACCCACAACAGACCCAGGAAGGACGTGGATTATCAGAGACAGCATACAGAAAGGGGCAGAAGTCATGCATAGACAGGAAGGCCAGCCTGGGCTGGTTCACACAGATTCCTGGCCATGGCCATGTCACCTTCTGCTTTGCCCATCTGCCTCTTAGTCTCTGCTTCCTGGTCCAGAAGGGCCCCCACCCCTGCCCCCCCAACCCCTCCTCCTAATGGCCCCTCTACTAAGCATATCAGAGAAATTAACTTACTTCTACCACTTTGGCCAGTGTTTCTCTTGTCCAGCTCTGCTGGGGCTTCTGGTAGCATGTGCCTTGGTGATCACTGCTCCTGAGTTCAACATCTCAGTCTCTGGCTGTGCTGGAATCTGCCTCTGTAACTTCTTTTCTGTTCTTCAGGGATGTGGCAGGGTGTTTTGTCCCTCGGCTGGACAAGATGCAGCAGGAGTGGGCAACGCAGGGCCAAATCCGAGACACCAGACTGAGAGGGACAGGAAGGGAAACACGGAGCAGTGCTAGGTGATCTGGACAACCGATCACCTCATTCTAGTCCATGAGTGGACAGCTAGATGAGGGACAGCAGATGGACCAGAACTGCAAAGCCAGTAGACAGCTAGGTTACCTTACATGGAAGGCTGAGCCCTTTCAGGACACTGATCTTCGTTAACACAGGTGCTAGCAGATCCTCTTCCTGGTACGGCTCATGCTTTAGAGCCATCAAAACTAGCCAGGGTCAGAAAGCTGATCTGCTTTGTCAATCTCCCATGGAAGCAAATCCAGCAGCACTTCTGGGAAGCTCCTAGAATGGGCCACCCTCCTGCTAAGGCTTCCCTCCAAGAGATACCCACTTGCAATGCCCACTCTATCAAAAACATGTATTCCAGTGGGTGGGGAATAGCATTAAGCAGGGTCACCTGAATCAACCCCAGATGGGTCAGGCACTTTGTTCTGCATTATAGNAAGGAGTGTGCAAAACCAAGCTGGATAAACACCTCACAGACACAACAATGAGCCATCGCCAAGACAGTAACTGCAATGTAAGAATCCATCCCTGGAGCCCATGACCTAAAGAACACACCCTGCTAGAGTATATCTGGACATTAGCATGCTTCAGAACCACCTGGAAGCCTTATTAAAACACAATACCTGGACATTGGCATACTTCAGAAACACCTGGAAGCCTTATTAAAATACAAATCCTGGACTACATCCCAGTACCTCTGGCTTGATGGGACTAAAAAAAAAAATCTACATTTCTAACAAGTTACCAGGTGCTGTGGATGTGGTCCAAAGGTCCACACACCAAGAGAGTTCAGTGGTATCACCTATTTAACATGAAATCTACCACTACTAACTCTATCTATCCATCTATCCATCTATCTATCTATCTATCTATCTATCTATCTATCTATCTACCTACCTACCTACCTATCTACCTACCTATCTATCTTTCTTTCTCTCTGTCAATCAGCACTCAAAATTCACTCAAAGTAAAGGCAGAAAAAAACTACAACACAAAGAAAACTGTTGGCCAGTGTAACACATTCATTATAAGAGGAAGAACATGGAAAGCCTTAATGTTCCTTGAATCTACATACTTCACATATTCATTCATTCATTCATTCATTCATTCATTCATCAAACAAAATCCAGAAAGGGTGTTTGCTCAAAGAAACAATTAAATAACAAGCCAAGAGCAGAATCCAAACTAGAAGCCCCAGAGCTGTTCTCAAACTCATAAAGTCCTAGAACTGCTGCTGTGTGTCATTGCTGGAGTCAGCAGGGTCAAGAATATCTGTGATGAGTGAGTCTGGGCTTTCCCTTCCTGTTTTCTGCCAAAGCCTGTGTTCACTGCACACCACAGTCACTGCTGAGTAAGGCAGTGGCTGAAGCAGTGCCTGGCTGCTCCAAGATCAACTGTTGTTCAACTGAGGCCCAGACCTCAGGAGTGGTCTTCTCAGAAATCCCACAACATGGGGCAGGCAGAGGAGAGTCCTCAGCTAACTCCTCCCATGAAGCACAGGCGTTTTGAATCATATCGATGACAGCACAGCCTAACCACCATGACAAATATCATTTCCCAGCACTGTGTTCTGCATCTCCACTTGGCCCTTTGCCCTGGCTAGCCCCTCTTCCTGGAAAACTGTTTCTCCCAGCTTTCTCACGCCAGGCTCCCTGTGCCCCCAAAGCTGGAGCCTTGTAGGCTTCCTCNTTCATGTCTCTCCTAACCATCTCTACTGGCTCCCTGCTCACCCCGTATAGCCACATTCCTTGCCCTCACCTTCTGTTTTCTTCATAGCTTGAGCGCTACCTGAAGCATCTTCTTCATGGCTCTCTCTCACTCCTCTCTACCCAACGCTCATCAGTGAGCTCGAAGGTGCAAGGGNTGCATCTTTATGTTCATCACCATCACTCCAGCACCTCAACAGGGCCTGGCACACAATAGGTTCTCTACCAAGTCTACCGAGTGAATAAATGAATGTACAAAACAAAAGCAGCCATCCTCTCTCAACAGTTTCCAAAGTCAAAACCAGAGACTTTCCCTCCTGTTTCTCTCCCTTTGGTAGTGGGAACACAGGCTTCAGCAGAATGTGAAAGAGGGAGAGTAGCCTTAGGTTGGTGTTCTCAGTGACAGGAGAAAGAAGGCATAAAGAGGGTCCTGGGACTGGGGTGTTACTGAATCCCCTCCCAGATCAATCCCTTTGGAAAGAAAGATGCTAGTGAGGCAGGTCTACCTAGACAGAGAGCCCAGGAGGCATCACAGTGCAGAGAATCATGAGATGGTTTAAAATTGGCATCATACCCTACATTAATGGTTTANGTCTCTCTAAGGTTGTTTCTTCATCTATAATGGGAAGAGCTGAGAATNGGCTGATAGTATCTGTGAGGAAGGGAGCTAACGTGCACAAGTGTTCTGACAACAGCAAATGTATACCCTGCAACCAGAGTTATTAACAATAAGACCCTGAAGTCTCTGGGGATCTCAACAGGTAATATGTCCCAGCCATACATCTCCTCAGTCCTGTTCTGAAAACAGTTCTCTTGGTCTTGCTGAGCCCCAAGCACCAGCTGTGTAGACACTCCGGCCCAGAAGCAGCAGCCCATGGTTGAATACTGGGCATTTGGAGCTAGTAGCAATGCTCACAAGCAGAAACACACCTGGAATCTCTGGAGAAGGCTACTGTGGAGGCCACAGAGGGCCAGGTACAGTCAGTGGAACCTGAGCTATTGANCTGTGGGAACAAGCCAGGAGCCCTCTACTTCTCACCCAAGCTTTCTAGATCACCAAGTCCCAGAGATGGAAACTTTAGAGGAGCCAGGTGTACTCTTATCACTGGGCCCTGGTTTCTTCAGGTTCTTAGGGTGACAGCTATGCTCCCCTAAGACACAATCTATGCTCTTTCCTCTTCCCTGGGTATCCCTTACCAACTGTAGTGGGAACTGCACTGCCAATTTCCCATTGACCCCACTGTAACAATCCAGACAATGGGGTTCTTGACCAGAAGACAAGTTCATGTTATAGACGACGTTCCCTCCTCTGACTCAATCACTCCCAAACCACTCCACCCAGGCTTCCCTTGGTGGTAACTTTAATGACAAGTCTTATGCAAAGAGTAACTTTATCCTCTCTATCAAGGGTTCTATGCAGTGTAGCCACTGGCTACTTGTGGTGGTATTTTATCTATGTCCCCCCAAAAAAATTTATCTGAGGATCAGAGGAACAAGGTCGGCTGCTAGCCTTGCAATGTTAGCACACGCCCTCAATCCTATCACCTAGCAGGCAGGGTCTGCCTGGATCCCTGTGAGTTCCAGGTCACACTAGGAATAGAGTCAAGCATGGAGATACATGCCTTTAATCCCAACATCAACCATAGAATTCTGGAGGTCTATACAGACAAACAGGAAGTGATGTAGCTAGGCTGAGAGAGCCAATGGGAAAACAAAATAGAAAGGAATATAGGCATGGAGAGAGAGGAAGTCACACTCTCTCTTTTGGAAGCAAGCAGCTTGTGAGGTGAGGCTGGTAGCTNTTCCTAATTCATCTGATCTCTGTCAGACTTTCACCCCTATCCCTGGCTNTGTGTTTTATTTAACAAGACCATTTAGAAANTTGTCTTACAGCTACTAGTCCCAGACAGCTGAGAGAATATGTGGAACTATGNTACAGTCTCAGGAAGATACCATACAGTAGCCAGTCTCTACCATTAAACAACCTACAGTCAAACTGGGGACAGAGAATCTCACACCACCATCATGAACAGGATGTCCGAGTTCATTGCAATAAAAGAAGCATCCATGGAAGAGCACGTGGGGAGCAGACTGAAGGACTGGGCAAGGCCACCTTCTCCATGAGCTCTGCCCTGCTGTGTGCATAGGGCATCTCGATTCTGGAAATGTTGCCTATGATNTCATTGGTGGTGGTGGCTGCCTGAGTCAGAAAGGTTTCAAGGAAGCGNCACACACCAAGGGCTAAAGAATGGAAGGATTTCAACTTTCAGGAGAGGGGCNGTGAGTGAAGAAAAGGAAGAAGGTAGATGGAGCTCAGATGGGGTGTAAAAGCAGCTAGTTGCAGCTTTAGCTAGAGTTTGAAACTCCTATGAGTTCTTGAAGACAAATCCTCCAAAAGTTGCCTAGAGCCTCCAACTGCATCTTAGCTGGTTCTGGACTGATATCAGCTGACATCTGCCTGTAGATGGTGATGAATATATATAAGTACCAAGGGAGAAGAACAGAGCATCTCACACTCTGGGGACCACTGTCCTCAGTGATGAACCAAGAGAGGGGCTAGAAGGGAAGAGGACAGACCGGGAAACCACACACATACTGAGTTCTAGAAGGATTAAAGAAGAAAAGCTGGAAACCATTACTTTATGCAACTCTTGGCAGATATGGCTAAGACCTGTCTACAGGTTTGAGGTTGGGCAGAGTTGGTCTGAAATCCCACCAGTGGGATGACCTCACTTCGATCTTTGCTTTGTTCTGTCTCCAGGACTCCTCAGTGCTCCTGAGCATGTCCACTGCTTGGTCCAGAGAGGCCCTCTCAGCAACTTCTTGCCATATGCTCACTAAACTGTCAAACTGGACTCCTATCAAAGCCAGCATACTGCCCCCCGTATTCCCAGTGCTTGTCATCCTCATAGCACTTCTCACATACTGACTGATTGCTGGCCTTGCCTCCCCCTCCAGACCGTGAGACCTGGTTTAGGAACCACATCTGGATTTCACACCAAGTTTGCACAAGGCCAGGCAAGTGACATCCAAGGGGAAGCAGTACATTTGTGAGACAGGGGTAATGGCTGTCCTGGTGTTGACCCAAGACCAGGAAGTCACAGGCACTGAAATGAATCAGAGGAGCTAGGCTGATCAAAGGGGCTAGTAGCCTGTCTAGAGAACGCTATCACATGGGGCCATGGACTCCATGGCCAGAACGTCAGTTGTTCATGCAGTCAGGTGCTGCTTTCTCATATGAAATCAGCCAAGCTTTATGTATCAGCAAAACACACAGATTTAAGTAAGACACTGCGTTGAGAGCTGAATATAATGCATCTATAGCCAGAATGGACTTACAGGCTGGTCCTTTATAAATTCTAGACAGCAACTTTGATTCTTGTACCACAAGTACCTAGGGCACCATAGACACGGAATAAATAAATGCTTGCTGATTAGAAAGCAAATGAATGAATGAATGGGAAGGAAAGAACAGATGGGTGGGACCAGGGAAGCCGGATGGATGCCCAAGTGTCAAGACCCCAAGCAGTGGGCTGGGAAAGCTCAAGGTGACCCTTCTGCCAAGCTGTCAATGTGAACATTGCATGGTTGTGCTTGTTGGCAGAAGGCAGGATGAAAGATGAGAGCTGCAATGAGTCAGCCACCAGCTTGTCTGAGGCCATTTCCACCAGAAGTTCTGTCTGAAGCCAAGACAGTACTGACCACAAGCTAGTGTTTGACATATCAGGGGTCTGCAGTTCCTTTAAGGTCCTACCTTACGTCTTCTGGGGATTTGAATGAGAAATGTACCACAGAGGCTCATGTATTTGAATACTTGGTCCCTAGTTGGTGTGCTATTTGGAGNGGTTTAGAAGGTGTGGCCTTGCTGAGAGAAGTATGTCACTGGGAGTGGGCTTTGAGAGTATATAGCCTCACCCTATATCCACTTTGCACCCTCTGCTTCTGGCTTGCAGTTAAAGATGTGATCTCTCAGATTGCATGCCTGCTTGCTCCCATGCCTCTCCACCTTGATAGACACATCCCTCTGGAATGGTGAGCCCAAATAAACCTTTCCTTCTATAAGTTGCTTTTGGTCATAATGTTTATAGTAGTTTGAGTGTAATTGGCCCCCATAATCTCNTAGGGAGTGGTACTATTAGGAAATGTGGCTTTTTTTGGAGTGGGTATGGCCTTGTTGGAGGAAGTGTGTCACAGGCTTTGAGGTTTCCTATGCTCAGGATACTGCCCAGTGTCTCAGTCAACTTCTTGTTGCCTACAAGATGTAGGACTCTCAGCTCCAGCACCATGTCTGCCTGTGTGCTGCCANGCTCCTCACCGTGATGACNATGGACTGAACCTCTGAAACTGTAAGCCGCCACCTCAATTAATGTTTTCCTTTATAAGAATTGCCATGGCCTTGGTGTCTCTTCACAGCAATAAAAACTTTAACTAAGACAGAAATTGGTACCAGGGACTGGAGTATTTCTGTGATAGGCCAGACTATGATTTTGTTTGGAAAAATTTGGACTTTGGTACTTGGATTTCGAAAGCAGTGGGATGC
>LZPO01107917.1:610020-639772 GCA_001675575.1 Neotoma lepida
TTTCTAAGGCCCTTAGAACATGTGGGAACATGGAGTATTTGATAGACACCAGTACTACCATCCTTGATTGTCATTGTTGCTATTACAGCCAGGTCTCCCACAACCCCACGTAGGAATCTTTCCTTTTGAAAATAAAATATATGCTNTCTTTAAATGCCACCTAGTACTCCCAACTCAGGCCGAAGTGGTGCACTCTAGCCAACCAAATCTAATTAAGCATCAACCTTCATAAAATGAATCCACTCTGCGTACAATGTTATGGTCTCCCAGCTTTGTACGGACATCTATGTGTAATGAACATGGAGGCCAGAGGTCAATGTCAGGAATCTTTGTCAATTGCTCTCCATTTTACTTTCTAGACAGGGTCTCTCACTGAACCCAAAGCTCATCACTTGGCTAGGCTGGCTGGCCAATGAACTGCAGGGACCCACCTGTCTCTTCCTTTTTAGCACTGGAATCACAGATGCATGCTTTCATACTCAGCTGCTTCTGGGATGTTGGGGGATCAGAATCCAGGTCCTCATGCTTGCACAGCAAACTCTTCACCTACTGAAGATCTTACCAGTCCCTAAATTCCCTACTTATTGATGGTCTTTGAAAAAATATGCATTATCATTGAAGTATATGGTTCTTTGTGGCCACAAACACCAGGGAGACCANCAGGCTGAGGCTCTGTGGCCCTAGCCCATCTCCTCTTGTACTCAGTCCTCCCACAAGGCATGAAAGTCCCTGAGATTTGCTATCTTGATCTTCCAAATGTGAAGGTCTTGCACACTGAGAGGTTACCATGGTTCTAATGAGCCAAATGAATGCACATTGCCACATCCTAAAATTCTTTACTTTTTTGTGGCTAGTAACATCACCATTCACCCAGATGAAGGCCTTAATCTGTATCTACAGGCAGAGTTCTGCCTTCCCCAAGCTCTGTCAAGCCCCTCTGAAGGACAGTCAGGTCAANACATGAGGAAAAGATTCTTCACTTTGTAAAGAGGACATTGCTCCCTGAGAGAACTCACAGGGCTGAGAGCTGCTCCCGCTGGCATCAGTGCAACCAGGAGGCAGGGGAGCCTTTGAAGCCACGACATTGCTAAGTTTGGGTTTACAAAGACACCATTCTTCCCCAGAGCTATTCACACCCTGATCCAAGCCATTCTAAGTGAACTCAATTTCCTTCAATAGAAGGCTATTTGAAGACACAAAACCATATTTGTGAATGAATTCTAGTATTCTGTTTGCAGAGTCCTCCCCATCCAGTCTCATGCCCTGTTCAAGGTAGGTCTCACTCCTAAGGCCCAGAATAATTTTAACCACCCCCAACAATATCGTGAAAATTCTTCTTGAAACTAAAATTTTAATTTGACACATAAAAATACAAAATTGCCTGTAACCTTGAATGACCATGTGCTATCTGAATACACGTTTGCACTTCATAACCAAGCTAAACACATTCACAGACAGTTCTTTATGGTGAAAACATTCCAAATTCTTCCTTCTGGCTTGCTGAAGTAGAGGTCACAATCCCTATCTATAGTTACCCTACTGTGTACAACACAGCACCTCAGACCTTCTTAGTACCCACTGATCAGAGAGAGAGAGAGAGAGAGAGAGAGAGAGAGAGAGAGAGAGAGAACAGACAGATAACGTCTTGTTTCATTTTCTGTTACTACAATAAAATACTCTGACCCAATCAACTTAAAGAAGAAAGGGTTTATTATGGCTTACAGTTTCAGTGTGTACACAGTCCAGCATGATGAGAAAGACACAGCAGCAGAAATATGTGGCCAGCCCATCACCCTGCATCAGTATCCCAGAAGCAGAGAGTGAACAGGAAATGGGGCCAGGCTATATAATCTCAAAGCCCACCCCCAGTGACATACTTCCTCCAGCAAGACTCCATCTCCTAGGGGTTCCACAGCTTTCCCAAACAGCACCACAAGCTGGGGCCAAGTGTCCAAACACATGAGCTTATGGGGGCATGTTTCATATTCAAATCACACATACACACACACACACACATACACACAAATACACACAAATACACATGAATATATAATAATAAATTCCACATATGAGCAAGGGCATGCAATACTTGTCTCTCCACATCTGGCTTACTTCACTTAACATAATGATTGCCAGTCTATCCATGTTGTCAGAGATGACAGAATTTAATTTTTAATGGATAAAGAGCACTACACAGTATGTGCATGTGAGACATTTCTTTTATCCAATAATCAGCTGATGGACACTGNGGTTGTCCCTGTCTCCTGGCTGTTGTGAATAACACTGCAGTGAACATGGGAGTTTGTCATCTCTGTCACACTGATTTCTTTTCCCTTGAGAANATACACAAAAGTGAAGTTGTTGCTCATGTTGTAGTTCTACTTTTAATTTTTAAGGAGACTCCATGCTGTTCTCCACAGTGGCAGCACTAATTTACATTCCCACAAGAGTGTACCAGGCTCCCATTTCCTGCTACTTAGATCCTGGGTAAGCTGTGAACACATCACATAAAATGTACACAGGCCACAGAGTCAATGGTTCACATTAAATTATATTATCAAGTAGTTATTGATAAGGTTAAGAATAAAGGGTAAGAAATGAATAGAATTCCTTTTCTCTTTCTAATGTTGTTCATTATTTAGAACCTAGACTCTAGATCAATGAATGTATGCTGATAATAAAGTCAACAAAATTATTGATTTTAGACTATTACTGATCTTAGACTATTCTTACACATAAATACCACTGCTATAGAAAAAGCATGAAAGTGTAGATTAAAGACAGAAAGCAAAAAGTGGATTTGGAAATATTAGTCCAAATTAATATGAGGTTTAAAGAAAAACAGACATACACAATTGTATAACTTACACAAGGCCTAGCTTCATTTGTGAAGTACTCCAGGGTACCCTAGCAAGTTTCCATGGAAGCNTGCAACTAATAGCACTTATTAATTAATTNNACATCTAGCAATCTACAAATATGAATTAAGCACCAGGAGTTTGCACTNTGAAGAATTTAGNTCTCTATCCCCACACAGCAAGCAATTTGTAAAACTTTGCTCAAAGATACCAGAAAACCACAGCCATAGCTACCAGTTTTAAGGATGGTTCTATCCTGTGAGGTCCATCTTTATTCTCTCTAAACNTATCACTGGGTCCCGCTGTGTATCAGTGTAACATACCCCTAAGGCTTAGAAAAAAAGTAATTTCATAAGAAAAATAAGCTTATCTCTGAGCAATCATTTTATTGGCATAAATCTGAATTTGTGCTCACTNGTTATTTTGGGTTAGCTTACAACACCANTGCAGGTGATGAAACATAAACTGCTGATAGGGAGAGGGTAGGAGAAGGAAGCACACATACGTGCACACACAAGCACACATCATGGGACCCATGAGCAAGGCAAGCATGAACTAGCCTAACCCAAATCCAAGCACANAAGACCCCTCCATCTTCCCTCCTCCTTCCCTCTTTCACTCTGAGATTAAGGAAATCACAGAAGATTGCACAACCCATTCCATTTGTAGGAAGTTCCCTAGAGGAGGTCCATCCCCTCCAGCCCAGTTAGGGCCTGTCTCTTATACACATCTAGATGTGTATAAGAGACAGAATCAGAACACACTGACCACAGCCTTCTACCATGTGGGATGGTGGAGCCACTTGGTTGTACACTGTCTTTTTGTGAAAACACCAGGGGTTTGTGGAAGAGAACCAACACCAACTTTGCTTCTCCATTGTGAGGACTTTAGAACATGCCACAATGGAACAGGAAGTCCTTGGCTTAGTAACAAGGCCTCTCAGACAGAAATCCCCTCGTCCTCCAGCCTCCAGGGAACAGNCCCCTGCTCTGTCTCCCCCACCAACCCCACATCTTCCAACTGNGCTTTTCCTGCCTGGAAAAGCCCAGCTGGTTTATTTCATCAAAGGCACCTCACTGAAACTTTTTATGTTTCCTCTTCTGCATTTTGTATCTGAGGAACATTCTGGATTTTTATTCATTGTTAGAAAAATTGAAAAAGTTCAAGACCCAAGTAGTTGCTAGGAGAAAAAGGCAATGCTACAACAGCAATATCAGGCAGCCCTGATGGTACCCGTGTGGTTCTAATCACTTTACATATATGCTGACCACTAGCCTCACCACAGCCCTGCCATGTGGGGGTGTTCTGAGTCCATTTTACAGGTCATGCAAGTGAGGTCCTAACCATCTATAGTCATATTGTCAATAGTAGAAGAGCTGAGAATTGAAACTAGGCATCTAACTCCAGAGTGCGGCAGACCAGGGAGGGACAGTGTCAGCATGATGTCAAGACACTGAGATGCAGCACAAAGCAAGCACTGGAGATAAGCCACCACACTGGCATCAATTTCCTGAGTCCTCATTGGCATGCCCACTTCAGGAAGAATAGGGGCAGCTAAGGGCAGACTAAAGTGGAGAGGAAGAAACTTACATCTTGGAGAGATTGTTTTAATTTTTCAAAACCACTAGACAACACTAGATCTCAAGATCAAATTGGTTTCTAAGGTCATCAGATAAAGAGTGTGAGCTGTGTGTGCAATCTCCAGGCTTCCTCAGGGCCACTTCAGACCCTTATTCCAGTGAGTAGGCAGAGAAGATGGAGTCAGCTGAGGAGCCAGCAGCTTCTGACACTTAGAGCTGGAGTCAGTACCCAGAAGCATTAGGAGTCAGGAACGCCAGACTCTAGTGATACNATGGTGCCTTTGGCATGNTGTCTTGATGGCCAAACTAAGACATAAAAGCCAGTTAATGCTAGATATGCTGGTGCACATACCTCATCCCAGTATTCTTACAGAAAGATGGAAGGCAGAGACAGGAGAATCTNTCAGAAGCTCACAGGCAAGCCACCCTGCAGTATGCATAGAAACAGCAGAAACTAGAAAGACCTTGCCTCAAAAAGCAACAGGTAGAGTGAGAGAAAGACTCCTGAAAAATTATCCTCTGATTATACATGAACACACACACAATAAATAAATAGATGATAGATAGATGGGTGATGGATGATAGACAGACAGACAGACAGACAGACAGACAGACAGACAGACAGACAGACAGATAGATAGATAGATAGATAGATAGATAGATAGATAGATAGATAGATAGATAGATAGATGATAGATAATCTAAAGGCCAAAAATAACTTTAATTCCAATATCAATGAACTCGGGGGCTTACTACAATGTAAATTCCTCAGTTTTCTCTAAGCTACAGGGCTATTTGGAATGATGGGCTGGACTCAGCTATATCTTTGGCCCCCAGAACAGTCATGATGGTGGCGATGGCAAGTCTGGTGGAGAAGATACAGGCAGCATGACTCTGAGAACAACTACCAAGCAATATCCAGTGTCAGTCACTCAGGGATAAGACTTTTGCGCTGAGTTCTTTTCAAGCATGACTGTATTTAATGTTCCCAGCAACTGTGGGAGGAAGTGTCATCCCAGCATCTGTTTTACAGATGAGGAATCAGAGGTCAGAGCCTGTGGTACTTAGAAATGTCCCTTATAGGATCCTGCATTCAAACACTGGGTCCCCAGTTGGTGGTGCTGTTCATGGAGGTTTGGAACACTTAGGAGGTGGAGGCCTGCTGGAAGAAATGTGTCACTGGGATGGGCTTTGAGGTTTTGTANCTTTGCCCCACTTCCTATTCTCATAGTCTCCCTCCATCCCCCATTGTTTCCAGTATGTGGATCAAAATGTGATGCACAAGTCAGCAAGCTTCTCACTCCTCCTGCTATGTCTTCTCTGCCATGATGGACTCGAGTCCTCTGGAACTGTAAGTCATAATAAACTCTTTCTTCCTTAAGTTGATTTTGTCAGAGTATTTTCTGTCCTCAACAGAAAAGTCACTAATACAAAGACCATGTTTCTGGGGCACAATGCCATGGATGAAGTCACCAATGACTCTGGTCCCACCTGACTCCACAATTTCAATTCCTATCCAAATGTACCACTGTCTCTTCTTACAAGAAAACCTTATTATAGGGAGTTCTGGAAACAGGACATACTGATTACTCAAATTTTCTCGGAAATAGATATGCAATCAATTCCAAATGCTCATTTGAAGAACTTTCCAAAATGTTTATGGTCTCTTTGCTGCCTTAGTAANTATAGTACACCAAATATAAATCTACTCTGNTTTATGAACCCATATATTTGCAGTTANCTCNCAGCTATCCCATAAAGATTAATTTTTACTATATAATCCTTAAATTTTGGCACACGGCTTGAACATGACCCATATGAAGCCCTGGGAGATAGAGACAGGGGGTCTACCATAGCAAACTAGCTAGCTAGACTAACCAAATAAGTGAATTCCAGGTTCAAGTGAGACACTCTATCTCAATAGATAAGATGTGGTATAATGGGGGAGGACACCCAAAATCACTATGGCCTTCACACACACACACACACACACACACACAAGCATGAGTCCACACACATGCACACATGCATTTATACCATAAACACACATATACATGCAAAAAAATAATAGACATAAATAAGTAAATAAATTGAATATCTAAGAATATCAATTTTATTATTTGCCTTTTTTGTGTAAAACTTCAGCTGAAATTTGGGTCAATAAAAACTTTCACTGGTGTAAACTGCACCAATGACTCCCTTGGTATGTGCAGAGCCTAAAGGGAGTCGATGAGAAAAAAAACAAGGAGTGAATTAAAAAACCTGAGAAAGTACACATGCACAAAATTTTCAAAAAATAAACTAAAAACTGAGAATATAATAAAATCCAACATCAAAACTAAAATGACCAGACTCCAAATCCCAAGCAAAGGGCAGTCAGTGTATTTTTATTTTGTGGCTTAAGGTTTTTACAAGCATATCAAATCACAAAAATCCAAGAAACCCCACCTCACCTTCAAACCACACAATATATTTTAAGGAAAATGTCCCTTTTCGAAGAAACTGCTTGATTTTCAGGAAATGGCAAAGTGGCAGGTGTGTCCCCATGATCAGACAAAGAAATCAAATAAACACTTCACCGGGCAAACCCGTTCTCCCTGAGAAACAGCTGCACTCTGTACAGAGAGANGGGAACCAGGAAACTGCTCCTCTGTGGCAGGACACTTCCTTTTCTTCACGTTTAAACTGAAAAATAAAGGAAGATGGCAGCCTACAGCCCAGCCTGCATGGGATGGCGTTCCAGAGTCCCAGCTGTGCAGAGTTCCAGTTCCCTTTCCTCAAGCTAGGCATGAAGAAGCACTGCTAAGTGAAGGGTCACAGAAAGGACCAGACCTCGCAAGAAAAAGCCATCATTGTGCAATTACTAGTTATGCTAGGAAAGGCAGAAGAGATGAGGACTGTCCCCTTTCATATCACTCTGTCCCCTACCATCGGTATGCCCACAATAGACTGGATACACAGAGTTCCTGGGAATCTACCATGATGCCTAATAAGCACCAAGGAAAGACAGTTATGCCCCTGCAGTGTGTGCANGCCTATAATCTCAGCACTTGGAAAGCTAAGACAGGAAGATGGCAAGTTCTAGATAAGCATGGGTTACATAGTGAGACCCTGTCTCAAAGATGAATCTGATGAATGAATAAACTACAGGAAGGAATGAAAAACCATGGTTCTCCACCAGGAAAGGTTCTCACTAAAAACTTGACCTTGGAGACAGGATTTGCGGTGCTACAGATCTGGTTTCTTGTGTTNTGAGCAGAAATACCATGTTTGTAGAAATATCAAAGCAAGGCAAAGCTGAATTTGCTGGCTAGAAATTCCAGATGTAAATTGGGCTGGCTAGAAGAAGGAAGCCAGCTGGCTGTTCAGGAGATGACACCAAAGTCCTGGGAGAGAGAGTCTTTGAGGGGGGCAAGGGGAGGTACCTCCATGCCACACAAAAGCAGGGGTGGTTCAGACACGGAGCTCTGAGCACTCATGGAGACTGGCTGAGATACGCCTGGTGAGCTGGGGCAGGCTGCCAGTGAGTCCACATCCTCTAGGAAAAGTGCCTTGAAGTGAAGGAGCTGTGAGCCAGCAGCCAGCATGGTGAGCCCAGCGGTCCTTCCTGTTGGCTGAGACCTGAGGTCCCCCATGCCGTTCTCCCTCTCAGCAGGAGGGCAAGAAGCTAGGGCTCTGACCTGCTTCCTGTCAACACAGACAGCTCCCCTTGAATGTCGAGTAGAGTGGTAATATTATGAACATCACACAACGACAGAGGCTGAGAAGTGGAATTCACCTAGTCTAAGCCAATCTCAGGGGCCCCTCAGTCCAAACCTGCTTTCCCACAACTGTCAGAGGCAGTCTGAAGGGCACACACCTGGACCAATCACTGTCTCAGCATGATGAGAGTATTGGGAGCCATTTCCCACCCCTTTCTCCCTCCCAGCCCTGACACCTGCCACCTCACTCGGAGATACAATCCTATCAGACTCTCATCCGGACCNCTGGACACTCAGCTCTGCCTNGCCCTGAGCTAGCTCTCTCTTGACATTCTGTTAAAGCAACTCTGAGCAATGGCAAAGTTCCCAGGCCACATTCCCTGAAAGGAGTTTCCTGTGGTGGCTGCAGACACAAGGATTCCAGGTCACAGCTCCGAGCCACAGCCTGAGAAATTTAGAGGAGATACTGAGGCCGGGGGATCTGTTAGGCTATAAGGTTCCCTATGTGACTTTTGGTTCAGCTAATGTGCAACCTCCCTGCTGTCTCTCCCAATGAACATATTTCCTATCCACCCCTAACTCCAAATTACAATCATGCTTACTTAAGTTAGAAATTCTGGATAAATAAAATACAGTGTATACACATAATGGAGTTTTAGTCACCCATAAAGAAAAACTGAAATCACAACACTTCCAGAAAAAAGATGGAACTAGAAAGTATTATTTTATGTGAACTAACCAGACTTAGAAAAAGATAAATATCACATGTTTTCTCTCATATGTGGATCCTGGATTTCAACTTTATATATGTGCATATATGTAGGGATCGTGGGTTATGAAACTAGAAAGGAGACTATGAGAGGAGAAAAAGAGGTCTTAGGAGGGAGAAGAAGAAAAAGGAGGGCAATAGAGTATGTGGGACTTAGAGCGGGGAGGAGAAAGGGAACCCACAGGAGGCAGGAAATCAAAAGTATACGTGAAAATTTCATGATGAAACCCATGACTTTATATGTTAATTTTTTNAAAAACCTTTTCTTAATGAACTCCCAACTTGAAAGAAGGAAAGAAACTTTATGGAGGGAAAATAAAAGAATTGAAAAGCAAAATCAGCAGTGGATTGTCTTGCCATGGACAGAGCAATGATGTGGGCATTTGGGAGGAATTTCTCCCAGGCGTTTCCTTGCCTGGTTTTGAAGATGGCGTTGCACTTGCCTGGAGCTAGAGGCCTGCTCCTGCTCTCTCAGGGGCCAACATGTAGCTTTGCCATCTGGGAGGCTGTGCAGCCTCATGGGAGGTTCCAGGGCCANTGTGAACCATCATGAGGTGACAGCCAGTGGCTGATGCTTAGAGAAACAGCATGTCAAAAAGCTAAAGACCTGTGTTTTTTGCTGTCTCTAACACTTTAATTATCAGGCCCAGGGGCCCTGAAATCTGGTGTGGTGTTCTATAGTGAGAGAACAGACACTAATGGGATTGGAACCAGCAGGGAACCATGCTCCAGTGTCATGTGCTCAAGGATCCTCTCTGGCCCAGACAACCCAGACATGATGTCCCCACNTACACCATGTAGAAACTCATGAGTAGCAAGGCTGGGGCGAAAGTGATGACCAAGCCCCGCCCACTCAGAAACTCCCTTGGCTGCACTCACTGCTGAGAGGTGATTTTCATCCCTTCCTTTATACCCTGCTCAGTGGCCTGTGGGATACTGAATTCAGAGCAGGACTTCAAATGAAGCCAAGGCGAATTTACTCCCCTCTTCCTCCCTCCCTCCCTCTTTCCTTCCGTCCCTTCCTTACAGCCCTCTCCAAAGAGAAGATCCATGGGCTTTCTTAGTTTTTTTAATTGAAAATGGATTCTCCTCTCATACAATACATCCTAACCACAGTTTCCCCTCCTTCTACTCCTCATAGCTACCCCCACCTCTTTCTCCCCCCATCCACTTCCCCTCCATTTCCCTTCAAAAGAGCAAGTCTCCAAGAGACAACAACCAAACACAATAAAATAAGATACAATTTGCTCACTCTTGAACTGGGCCTTATTCTTCTTATTCTAAAGACTGAGGAGCCTGAGGCTCAGCGTAGAAAGCGGCTGCAGACTCACAATGGTGCTGTTGAAGAACACTCTAANGCAGTTGTTCTCAACCTGTGGGTCATGACCCCTTTTGGGGTTGCATAGCAGTTATCCCATACATCAGATTTTTACATTATGACTCATAACAGTAGCAAAATTACAGTCATGAAGTAGNAATGAAATAATTTTATAGTTGGGGATCACTGAAACATGAGGACCTGTATTAAAGGACCACAGCATTAGGGAGGTTGAGGACCACTGCTCTCAGGACTCTGCTTGCCTAGCTGAGTTCCTGTCCAGGTCCTGACCATGTATTTCCAGAACTGTTCAGTCTTCTGCATTCTCAATGGTGAGATATTTTAACTGAAGTGAGTGACTTGTTCCAGCTTCCACCCTGTTGCTCTCTCTTCCTCCAAGTTCCCCAAGTTCATGTCAGGGGATTACAGAGCTATAGAAGTTTGAGGATCCAACCAAGGGAAGGTTGATTTAGGGGTAAATTGGGTTTCCATGTAGTGGGACTTATNTACATGGCTCATAGATATTGTTTTATTTTATTTGCAGTTCTGGGATTAAATCTAGAGTCTCACACATGCTGGCAAGTGCTCTATCTCTGAGCTATACCCTCAGCCCTCCTTTTATTTTTTGAGACAGGATCTGAATAAATTTCTCAGGCTGGCTTTGACCTCATCCTGTAATCCCTAGGCTGGCTTTGAACTTTCCTGATCCTGCCTCAACCCCCTGAGTAGCTGGAACTATAGCCCTGCACCACCAGGCCCAGCCACAGTTCTTTTCATGCAAAGTCAGGTTATTGCTAGCTGTCCTTAGGTATCCTGTGGCTTCCAACAGCTCAGCGGGCTGCAGGCTCCATTGCACAGCTCTTGGCCCTGAAGCATGAGAGCAGCTGGGAAGGGCAAGGGCAGAAGCTGAGTGAAGCTGGTCTGTGCAAGCTTCTCCCAGAGGAAGAGGCCAGTACNGGAGGAGAAGGCTGATGCCTACTCAAAGAGAAAAGTCTCCTGCTGAAAATACATTCGACAAAATAGTATAGACAGTTATAAGTACACTAGGCAGTTTCCTCCCTTTTTGGTGGGAATTATGCAGACTAGATTTTTATCAAAATCTCTATATTGTAGGACTCTAACCTATAGTGGTAAGGTAAACAGTGGGTGTCTGTTGCCTGGAGTCATCCTGCATGCACCGTAGCTATCAATCATAAAGCACAAATTTTGTCAACTGTGCTGGGAGAAAAACTCGATTATCTTTTCAGTCTCTCTTTTGAAAAAAAAATCACAAAATCATTATCATATGCAGAGGTGATCAAAGAGCATTCAGCCAAAAGATATAAGGGGAGAAATATTACAGAGGTTAGAGCAGCAAGCAATTAATAATATGTGGTTGTTTTTCTGGATTTTGTAGAGTTTGATAAATGTTAGGTTTTAAAACTCAGACAGGATGTGATTGCTCCTATACTCTATACAGGAACATCCTATATAAGTGTTTACCAGAGGGCCTAATTCCATACTTGGAATTTTATATTCTTTTTCTTTAAGAAGTCTATCGAGGTACATATACCTTAGGCCCTACAAAAATATCAGTCCATCCCTAGAGAAATGTCTTCTTCTACCAAGAAAAGTCAATCATTAACTAGTCAGGGAGGGGCTCACCTGACTTTGGGATCTTCTGAGCATCATACATTTGGACTCTGTCACCCACTGAGTAGCCTGGTCTATAGCACCATTGCTACAGGAGAAGNATGAAGTTCACACCCCTACAACCAACACACTGGGCTTCTACCTCACCTAGGCAACCAGGAAAGAGGCTTTCTGAAAGTGTGCAGCCTGACAAACATAANTGTTAGAGCCAAGCATCCAAACTGATTTGGGGTAAACAATCCCAAGCCCCATATATCACAACTCAACTTGATTCTCCCAAAGGTCACACTACACAAAAAGTAGCCACTATTCAGCTACATGTGGCTATTTCACTATAAATTAAAATGCCATAAAATGAAAAGCCCACGCCCTCCATTACCCTAGCCACATTTTCATTGCTCTGTGGTCACACAAGGGAAATAATTTCTGACATGAGCCATCTAGCTGTAAACGCTTCCCCACCCCTAGCTCTGCTGTTCAACTTAGCTGAGGTCAATATTCACTCCTGAGATATGGAGAAGCCCTTCTTCTCCAGCAGGGGGTGTTTTCAGGCCAGCATGTGAGGAAAGGAGGAACAGTAGGAGGGAAAGTGAGTCTACAGAGAGCAGAGTACCACAATGAGTCCAGGGGGTAAGGCAGGAAATAATCCTCAGTGGGCTGGGGAAGCTCTTGCAGTGAATAGGGGAGCTATCAGACACATGAGTCAAGAAAATGGCTCCATCACACTCTAGAAGGAGTCAGAAAGGAAGGAGTGAAAGATTCTCGCTCCAGGATCAAGGCCGGATGCCTCTTAGGCACACACTCATGTACCCCTACTCACTCACTGTGAAGCACACATTGCATCCCAAGTCCTTGCTGTTACAGATTTGCATGCTTAGACTATTAAAAGGCAAGAGTGGAAGAGGTACCAGCAACAATACCAGCCATGTCCCCATGCTGTGGGCTACTCCCTGGTCAGCTCCTGCCACCCCAGATCTATATGAAGTCAGGAAGGTAGTANCATTGCTGCTGGAGCTGAGAGGATGCCTTTCTTCAACTCTCCTGATGGCCTGGCTCGGAAAATAAAGTCTGTACTTGGACTCCTGTATTCCAAAATTAAAGGACAACTTGGCCTCCACTCCTTTCTTGGACTGCCAAGGCCAAAAGGTCAATGTATTCTTGATTAAGCTCATCTGGTAGAGTTAAGGGCCCACATTTTCCTAACATGACGGAGAGGTGGGAGGCCCTGGGAAGAATAAGAACACTGTTCCCTTCAGAGCAGCTATGGAAGGTACCCAACAGGGTAGCAAACTCTTCTTATGAAGGCAACACTGCTCACAGTGGTTCCCCAGACCTTAACTGGGGCCTTGGCCCCCGCCTTACCCTCATCACTGCATCTTATCCTCATAGGAGCTGTATCTGGACCCAATGCAGGCAAAAGGACACGAGTCATGAAAGAGGATAGATCTAATTGTTTCTCTAGTTTCAACTCTGTCATAGTTTTCTTTTCTTTGTTGGTGGTGGATAAGTCCATACAAAAATAATTGATAGTGAATGTGCAAAACCTTAGATGAAGCTTCATCGGTTTAGGATGGCCTTTCTAACAGTATGGAAGTTCACTAAGATAAATAGAGTTTGGGGCTGGGTAAGTGTGTGTTTGGGTACCTACCATAATCTAGCTGTGTTGTATTTTTGTGAGCTTATTACAATAAGGTGATTTGAAAACAGACAAACAACAAAAAACAAGAGTTCTATCCCAAATTTTCTAACAAAGAAACAGATCTAGAAACTGTAAATGGCTTGCCCAGAGTTGCTGGCAATAATACTACCATAACAACATTGCCCTACCCACTCACAACCCAGTGAGCACCTATTAAAAGATAGCTTACTTAGTGGGTAACAGTCAAATTCTGGAGTAAACTGGGTTCAAATCCTGCTTCTGTCAAATGCTAGCAGTATGCCCTTGGGCTTGTGATCCCATACCTCTGTGGCTTGGTTTCATTGCATGCAGGGATAGTGACAGTAGCACCCACCTTTGGGTTGGTGTGTGGATTACATCATCTACAGTGAGTGCTTCTGAACTGAGCCTGGGATGGGGAAAACATTGTGATAGCAGAAAGAGGGCAGATGGCTGGGCAGCTGCACACATTAGTAACAGTGGTCCAGCACTGGGTCCAAACATAGCCTGTGTTCCTAAGGCACTTCCACAAAAATGAACAAGAGCTAAAGTAGAGAAGATTCGTGGGCCTAAAATGAGGGACAACAAGGCAGGAAGGACCCAATTCCTAGGGCCAAGTGACAACTAGTTTTGAAGAGCCATATGGTCTTTTTATATAGTGTCTCATGTAATCCTTGCTCCACCTTAGAAATGAGGAGTCCAAGGTTCAGAGAGGTCAAGCAGCCTCCCCACTGGTTAATACTGGGGCTCTAGCCCACACTTCTGTTTTCAGAGTCCTCACTCCAAGTTTGTGTAGCACACAGGGGACCAGACAATGACAGGACAATTCTCTACAAGGCTGTACAGGAGGCTGAGAAACATGGAGTCAGCTAACTCAGTTCTCTGGGCAAAGTCTTAAATACCTGTAATTTGTCAATGTCCACTTGGGTTTCCATCCCAGTCCTCAGCTCATAGTCACTTGTTAATGCTGTGAAAGGGAGAGTCTAAATGACTAGCCTGGCCACATGGGGCCCCGAAAGGAGAAGGGCAGCTGATGGTGTAGGTTGACACACCCATGTTTTTCTCTAGATGCCCTAGAACTGCAAAGGCTCCCACCTTCCCCCACACAGAAGCACTTCTTGGGAAGGACTGCCCTACTTTCAGCATCCTGGTCCTCTTCCTGGAAGCTTGACTGGTGTCTGATTCATGTTCCCAAACTCCCCACCCTTCCTCTTAACTCCACACTCAAATGAACATCGCACTCTCAGCAAGGAACACAGTGGGTGCATGGGAAATAGCAGAAGGCTAGCCTCAGGCTAAGAGCCCCAGTCAGATCTCTCAACACCAGATCTTAGTTTTTCTATTGACAGAAGAGAGTTGGCATCTATATGGGGAGAATGTAGTTTTAATTAAATCTTGTCAACGCACAAAACCCATTTCCATTTATATGTACTTCCCAGCTTTAGAATGGCGGTGGTGTGGGACAGGAAGAATAAGAATATATGTTACCATGCCAAGAGCCAAGCTATAGGAGTCAAGTCTCCCTGAGGCCACAGGTTCAAGAGCTTCCACTGGCTGCCATCAATGTGTCCCTAACATAGTGCCTAGCAGGTACCGGGCAAACATCAGTTGAATAAGTGGGGTTCCCTTTAGCTAGGGAAGTAAATTTTTGCTCATAGCATTCTGTAGACGTTGATGGCCCTCAGCTTTCCCTCTGTCCCAAAAGACACTGGGATGCTCACTGTCTGCTGGGCTGGATGGCAGGAGGTGACATTCCATAGAAAGCAGGGGTTAATGGCTTCAGCTGAGGAGCTAGCTATCTTGTATCATGTGCCTGGAAGTCACATCTTCCTGTCTTGATCTCACTGGTCATGAAAAGATATAGATTTCAGTGTATAATGGAAGGTGTCAGACTNACAGAAGGATGTGTCTGTGAGAGATTTGAAGGGAAATAGCAGGTATGCCTGGTCCCATCAGCACAAGAGAGCTGCCTGATTGCTGGGGGCATATCAACAGTTCAACAGGGAAGCAGATACTTCTCAGGTGAGGTGAATGGGGATGGAGTAATGTCAGGAAAATAGGGGAAACCCAAGACCCACACCAGAGCTAAGTATTTTGGACAATGTGAATACTGACATAAAACCAACCATTGACCCACAGAAAGCAAGATTTGGAGTAAAACTCAGTTTACCTCTTCTTAAATAGGTGTAAAAATTAGAGTTTTGTCTTTAAAAAATGTACACACTGCACACACACCTGCCGAGAGTAGCACATGGCCATGGCTCTGACTTCTCCAGGAATCTAACCTAGAGACACCAAATAGTTGGCTGATAAATTCCTTACATACAGGGCTGATACAGAACCAGCAGGTGGGTACCAAGGGCACACCCCATACTTGCCTGGATGCACTGAACCACAGTTCATTGCCATCCCATGCTGAAGCTCTGAGGCTGAAAGAAGGGCAAAGGAAGGCAGGAAGTGGAGAAAAGGACCTGAGTGTGTTCAAATGTGAATAAGCAGAGGAAGGCATCCTCAAGAGGAGGCACTGATAAATGTCAAGATCGGCTGTCCTCTGGTCGCTGTCTCTGCTCTGCGGTTCTTCATAGTCTAAATGTAGTTAAGCCAATCAGCTGTACCTTCAAGGGAAAGCTGACCACTGTGTAGAGAACCCAAACTGACTATGCCTCCCTGACCCACCTCATAGTCTGGTGAAAATATAGATAACAATCCACAAAGATGTCTTCCCTGCTGAGAGGAAGAGGAGGAAAGAGGTCAAGCACTCAGCAGATATGCTGTGCCCTGAGCTCATCTATGAGGGCAAAGGTGATGACTAGGAACTAGGCTTATTGGAGTTTTTGTTTTTGTTTATTTTGGATTTTTTTATTTTTTGAGAATTTCCTATGTGAGTATTGTATGTATGTTACTTCCCCTATTCTTCCTCTCTCCATCCAATGCCTCCTGTGTCCTCCCCACTCCCTCCCAAATTCATGATCTCTTCTTTAACTATTGCTACATATATATATGTGTGTGTGTGTATATATATATATATATATATATATACATATATACAGCCTGCTGATTCCATTTGGTATTGCTCATATTGGCCATGTTTAGGGATGACCACTTGTGATTGGATAAAGCATCAGGGGGCTCATCCCTGGAGAAGACTGATTCACCCTCTCTCAGCAGCCATTAATTGTCTAAAGCTTTTTATCTAGGGCCTTGTGAGATTTCCACACTGGCACGTCAACTAGTGTTGTCATTGTGCAGGTCTTATTTAGGCAGCCACTTCTTTCAGATTTCATGTCTGCAGTTTTTCTGTCATATATAATGACACTATCTCACAGAGACATCCTGATCCTCTACTTCTTAAACTTGGACAGAGAAACAGCTGGCGAGTCCTCAGCAGCACTGAGCCCCCTATACAGGGGCTCTCAAATAGGAGCAACTCCCCTGCCCAAGAGACATTTGGCAACGTGAGGAAACATCTGTGGTTGTCACTACTAGGGACAGTGGGTTGCCATGGGCATCCAGTGAGCAGAAGTCAGCCACACTGCTCTACATTCTGCAATGCAAGTAACAGCAGCCCATATGAAGGAGCTGTCTGGCTCAAAATGCCACAGTCCCAAGTTTGGGAAAGTTGGCTACAGATCCACAGGATTCTACATTCAGACCCTACTCCACAGCTGTCNGGTTCAGCAGCCTTTGCACCACTTACGTTCCCTCCCAGGGCTCTTCACCAAAGCATGTATATATATATATGTGTCTCGAAACACCAGGCACTGCCCAAGGCAATGTGTAGATATGAAGCCATTTAACCTTAACTACTCTGTGTCANGGTATTGTCTCCCCTCCTACTTTATAGAGGGAATTGAGGCACAGAGGGGAGAAATCAGGACCCCACAGAGCAGNACGGAGCCTCGGCTCATACTCTCATGACACCTTGCTTCTAGGACTGTGTGCTAGATGATACAACTCAGGGTACATTGTTCTCCACTTTGTTCCCTCAGGTGAAAGTGTTGAGCAAGTGTCAGCATCTCCTCCCCAGGCGGAATTATTCCATGTTGTCTGCATTATCCCCGAACATGGAGACCAAGGACCACACCCCATGCTTTTCCTGCTTCCTTGTCACCTCCCACAGGCGGACAATCATTCATACACTTCCTCTACAGCATGCAGCAACCCCCAAATGTCAGTCCAGATCCTCAGCATGTGCTCTAGTTAGGCTGACATTCACACATCCAAACACCATGTTTACAAACACTGGAGCCCAAAGCCAGTGACCACAGCCAGGGTTACTAAGGCCTGGGATTGTCTTCTGACCTAAAGCAACACCAANGACTCCCCCAGCTCCCTGCAGTTTGGCTTTTGAGGGTTCCANGAGTGTCTATTTGGAAATAGATTGTGAAATAGTTGTCTATCTGTGACTGATAGCCTGACCTCACCAAGCAACCTGAAAAAACACGCTGTCAGAGCCCCCTTGCTGGCCCTTTGCAGGACAGAAGCCAGCCTTGGGAGGACAAGCAGAGGCAAACAGGTAAACCCACAGGTTTCAGTAAAGTTGCGTCTATGAACACACGCAAGGAAGTGATTAGCCAAACAAACACTGGGGAACTTGATCCCTTCATGGAAGGACAACCAGTCTCAATTGATTCATGCAGAAAGGCCAGTCCTGGCAGGACAGTCGTCATGCATGCACAGGCCTTCAGTCCACCAACCCCAATTTAAGGGTGACACACATCTTCACCTCCAGTTCCACGGTTCCTCCTGCCTGCTCCTCTTGGTCCCTGACATAACCTCTTCAAACTTGGCTCTCTTCTGGATAGGCTCCCTCTGGGGCTTCTTCCAGAGAAAAGCTTCCGGTGTATGAGGTCTTATGACACAGCTCCCATTGGCTGGCTCCAACTTATGGTATTCCTCTTGTCTCAGCCTCCTGAGTCCTAGGGTTACTGGCATGTACCATCATGCCCCAATAAAGGTCTTTACTTTTTTCATTAACTTTGTTGTGGTGGTGCTGGGGACTGAACACATGACATTGCATATGCTAGGCAANCACTCTACCACTGAGTTACTGCACAGCTCAAAAGTTCACACTCTTAAAGAGGGTTGAGTAAGCAGAGAGACATTGAGAAGCCATCAGCCGNGCTGTGTTCTTTTGGTCCTTGCCTTTCCCAGCACCCAGGAGCCAGTGTAAACAGTTTGCTGGTTCTGGAGAGATGGTTCAGCAGTTAGAGCACTGGCTGCCCTTGCAGAGGACTTGGGTTTGGTTCTCCTCACCCACATGGTGGCTCACAACTGTCTGTAACTCCAGTTGAGGGGATCCAACACCCTCTTCTAGCCTCCATGGGCAACAGGCACAGCTGTTGTGCACAGACATATACATATATATGTGTATATATATTATATACAAAGCATTTATATACAGAGAAAAAATAAATATTTTCTAAAAGAAGCTGATTCTAGGAAGGAGAGAAAAAGGGATATATGTATGTATGTATGTATGTATGTATGTATGTATTTGTATTTGTATTTGTATTTGTATTTGTATTTGTATTTGTTTTTAGAGACAGGGTTTCTCTGTGTAGCCCTGGCTGTCCTGGAACTGGCTTTGTGTATACACACACACACACACACACACACATATATATATAGATAGATAGATAGATAGATAGATAGATAGATAGATATGTGATGCTGTACTCAAACTCACAGAGATCTGTCTGCCTCTGCTTCCTGAGTGCTGAGATTAAAGATGTGAGCCACCATTATCCAGTGATACAATTATATAGTTACATTTTAATTTTTTAAAATTACAAAAAAAAAATTCCAAGGATGTTCAGAAGGTAAAAAGAACTCCATACAAAAGCCTGACAAATTGAATTCAATGCCCAGAACCCACAGTGGAAAGAGAGGGCCAAGTCTCAAAAGTTGTTCTCTCATTTGCTGCTAGACACTGTCTTCTAGACATGACAGGGAAGCTGCACTCATGAAACCTCAACAATATGGTCTCATAAACAAGACCTGTGCAAAGACAACACCAGCTGACACCCCAATATNGATGAAGGAAATCTCACAAGACCCCACCCTAGATGAAGAGCTATAGGCAATTAATGGCTGNTGAGAGAGGGGGAGTCAGTCTTCTCCAGGGACAAGGGCCCTGATAGATTATCCAATCCCAAATGGTCAGTCTGAAACACATAAACATAAGAGCAACACTAGATGGACTCAGTAGGGGTCTGTGTGTGTGTGTGTGTGTGTGTGTGTGTGTGTGTGTGTGTGTGTGTGTGTGTGTTATAAAAATAACAAAGAAGACCACATAAATTTGAGAGTAGTGAAGGGGATATGGGAAGAGTTAGAGGGGAGGGGGAAAGAATGTACACACAGTATTCATATATGAAATTCCCCAAAATTAAATNAAAAGGGAAGCTGATTATAAACCAAGTATGGTTTATATGTCTACATAGTCCCAGCACTCAGCAGACTGATGCAGAATTGTGATGTTGGGGTCAGCCTGGGCTACATAGTGAATTCCAGGCCAGCCTGTGACACAGAAATCTTGTTTCAAATAACCAAACCAAACAAAGCCAGTCTCTCACTACTACCTGATTCCATGAGCAATGTCTACACAGACGTCTCCCTTAGGAGACTCTCAGAGATCAGTCCTGCTGTTCGATTTCTCTGGTTCTTTCTGTTGGAAAGAGGACAAGGTCAGGCCCAGAAAAGGTTTCTATCTCTGCATTAATGGCTGTAGGACCACATCCTTGTCTCCAATATTCACTCAATGGGCCTCAGATCCCCGTCATACTAAGAGAGCTGCTCCCAGGGAAGTTTAGCTTGCAGAAGTGGCAGGCTCAAGATGAGATTCCTCAACTGTGGCTACAGTAGATATTGCTCTGACAGTCATGTCTTGTGCAGAGCTGTAGGACGGTATTCCTGAGCCCAAGGTCCCTTTGCTAAGCCTCCAATCAGCACAGGGCCCCAAGCCCCGTGGAAGCTGAAGCTGAAGAGAACTAGGGTACAAGGATCTCAGAGCGCAGGGGTGCATCTCCAAGCCTTGCTGTTCATTTGTTGTATCTGAGAGAGAGAACTGGACCACACTAAAAANCAGAAGCGCCTGTAATTTCTGNGAGGCTGAGGCAGGAGGATCATGCTTAACAAAATTTCAGCTTAAACAGCAAAGGCAACAGCTAGCCTCTAGACTGGAAAAGTGGTGATGGGGGAAAAGTACTGTCCACTCAGCACAGAAGCTGCCCAGTAAGAGGGTGGTGCCAGGATTCCAGGAAGAAAGATGGTTGGCAGTACCATCAGGAGCTGCTAAGAAATCAGGCACACGTGTTTCAGACCTCATTACTCTTTGTCAAGTCCTTCAATAGCAGAGTATTCAGGACAGGACAAGTATATCTATTTCTATCTACCCAGCTACCTGATTTTGCCATCCTACAAGGGGGATTTCCACATTTGACAGGTGAGGAAACTGAGGAACAGAGAAACCAAATAACTTGTCCAAGGTCTCAAGGTANCTGACAAAATCAGGATGGAAATCTCTCTCCAGTGCCTGTGTTCTTCCTTCTCTCACCAAATTGCCTGTTGAGGGTGTTCATTCAACAGGTCAGGAGACAATTAGAATAAGCGACTCTAGCTCCAAGGACTAGCACAGGTGGCAGTGTCCATCAATCCACCACTCTGGGATGGTTAATACTGACTGGCAACTTGACAAGATCTAGGATCACCCAGGAGACAAATCTCTAGGCATGTTTGAGGGAGTTTCTAGATTAGGTTCATTGAAATGGAAAAACACACCCTAACTGTAGGCAGCACCATTCCCTAGGCAGGGGCCCCAGAATTAATTAAAAGGAAAAAGTGAGCTGAGTGTCACTATCCAGCACTCTCTGCTTCCTGACTTTGGATGTGATACAACCAACCACCTCACACTTCTTCCTCTATGTCTTCCCCACAATGTGGACCGTACCCTCAAAATGTAAGCCAAAATAAACCCATCCTTCCTTAAGTTACATTTGTCAGGGTATTTTGTCACAACAATAAAAACNTAAGCAATAATCTGTAGTTCCTTCATAGAAGGAAACAGAACACAATGACACACAGATTGGCATAGAAGCAGAAAACTGGCGTCCAATATAGACCTGATCAAATATTTGCCCAAAAGAAATGAAACTTTCCAGGCACACAGGACTTGTATGTAAATATTCATGACATCATGACAGTTTTGTTCACAATAGTTCAAATGTAGCAACAATCCAAACTTCTATCAATAAGTAAATGGGTATTAAAAAAATATGTGGAGTGAGGATATAGTATATGTAGAGTGCTTGCCTAGCTTGTACAAAGCCCTCACTTTGACCCCAACCACCGCATGACTGAGCATGGAAGCACACACCTGTAATCCCAGCACTTGGGAGGTAGAGACAGAAGGATCAGATGCTCAAAGACATTTTTGGCTACANGAATCAGAGGTCAGCCAACTTGCTGGCTTCTGAAGCCAAAAGTGAAAGGTGTACGTATGTTCCACTCTTATTTCTCCTCTATCTCTCCCTCTATCTCCTTCTCCCTCCTTTTTTTCCTTTCATTCATTTCTCTTTCTTTCAATCCTCATCATCCTTCCCTTCTTTCTTCTTCTCTTGCTCATCCCCNTCTGTCCTTTTCTTCCATCTCCTCTTCTATTCTCCCCTCTCATCCCATTCTCTCTCTCCTTCCAAAACTTATCAACTCCTTTCCCAAGCCCCAGGATCCCAGGCACTTCCAGGACTGCCATTACAAATTAGTGAGCTGGTCAAAAACTCAGGCTTCCTGCTTCTCAGCCTATTTCAAAGGGCAGATGCTCTACAGAACTGGCCAGTGCCTACAGAGAAGGCTGGCAAGCCCACATGGCTTTCATTGGCCCCAGTGTAGCTTCTTCTGCATCCCAGGCACAAATGGCACGTGTTTAAAATAGAAGTGTACCTTTCTAAGGATCACTGGGCATCAGGAGGGGGGAAGACAATTTGTCTCCAGTCAAGAGAATAAACAATCCTTCCTTCCTTGGCCCTTTGAATCATTGTCTTCTTTCATTGGAGAGTCACAGCCCCAGACTTAGCAAAGAGAGTTCTTTCCATCTTAAGCCCTGGGAAGCATGGATGGAAAGAGGGCTCCCTCATCCATCTAGTGCCTATATGACCATCTAAAACAGTCTCCTCCAGCACATCTCTACCTTGCTTGGTGAGAATGGATAAAGATGTTCAAGGAACCAGAGATGGGAACAGAAGTGAGACTGGCATTGTTAGCTCCCCTAGGCTGCAGGAGGTCCCTGGCAACCAGGAAGTCCATCTGCTGTACCCTCCCTCCCCCACAGTAGGCTCACAGGAAGGGAAGGGGACAATAACAAACCAACTGCCCTTGCTCCAAAGTGTTTCAGGAAGTGAGCAGTAGGGCCCACCTGCCTGAGAGAAAGCTACAGCAGAGTAGTGCACTCATCAGTCGGGCCTCTTGCACAAAGAACATTACAAGGTCCCTCAGCCAAGAGTCCTGGGAGTTTAGTTCAGCCATGTCCAACCCAGACACATGGGCAAGGGAAGAGGGCTGAGGATGCCAGCTGACTCCCACCTTCCTGTTTGCTAGAAGGTGAGTCAGTCTTGGAGAACTACTGGATGCTTTCAACATACACACACACACACACACACACACTCACACATACATACTCACACACTCACACACAGGAGTTGGTTTCTGTAATTCCCTAACATACTGAAACTGAAATCTTGCTATGCTATGGTCAGGAAGAAAAGAGGCATCCATAACAGAAAAGCTAAATTGTCCTGGGTTTTGAGTAAGCTAAAGAGACAGTCTACCTCTAAGCCTGACTTACTCTACTCCAGGTCTGGGGCGGGGGAAGGGGGGGCAAGAGCTGCACTCAGAAGTATCTGACCAAAGCAGAACATTCAATGCATGAAACTGAAAATCAGCCCAAATCCACTAGCTCTTTCAATTTACCATGGAGAAAGAAGAATTGAGTCCCTAGAGGCTGTACTTTTGCATGTAAGGGCTAGACTGTTGGTTACTACTCAGTATCTCCTCTGTCCTTGTAAGATGCTTGCTATGGATTTAAAACACACTAACAACCCACCAGTCTCCATCGGCCTGAAAGGGGCCTGCAACGCTGCCTTGGGAAGAACATACCATCCTATCTGCTGACTAGATCATGGGACAGACTACCCACTGCAAACCCCCACAGTGTATATACATCCCTCAATAGATTTAGCAGAGTCCTCCATGGTTGGTTAAATGTTAAGATCCATTGTGATATTAAAAACAACCCAAAGGACTAGAATTTCCAGAACCATGGCAGACTGGCAGCTTACTGAGAACAATAATACAAATGGGTATAAGAGGGAAAATGCCTTTTAAATGACTAATGAACTGGAATTTCTATGAGAAACGTTAGCAAGCAAAACAAAGTGAAAACTACAGTCTAGAAAGGCAGCCAAACACTGCAGCCAGGTTGAAGACATTTGCAGGTTACAGTGACCTTNAGCTTCATCTATTGTGGCTCCTGGGAACAGGGATCAAGACGAGAATTTCCCCTAACTGTAAAGATTGAGGTAGAAACATACACTGGTACACTTTGTGAAACCATGGAATACTGAAGACAAACACCAAACATTTAAGTATAGCTAAAAAGGGAAAAAAATTAATTGTCCTCGAAGGAAAGCCAAAGACACTACACTTGAAAGCTGACAATGAAACAGAAGAGAATAACCACAGAGATAAAGCCAACTTAGACCTTTCTCCAACAACAACAATGAAAATNTTTCTCAAAAACAAAGGCTTTCAATCAAACCAAAATGTAGGGTTGTTTTTAATTTCTCACTAAAGAAAATGATAATAAGTTCAAGCTCTAGCAGAAAATATTAAACAAAGTAAAGTGGGTAGAATTACATGAATATTAGTCCATATAAGATTTAAGACTAAAAGAATCATGAAAGAAAAAGTTCCATTTTGTTATATAAAATTCACTTCACCTAAAAATACAAAATTATTTTAAATTTACATAGGCTTCTAATAACAAGGGCTCAAAATATATCAAAACAAAACTGGAAAGACTTTAAAAGGAAAAACAAATCCATAATCATGCAGGAGACTTTAATGTACTTCTCTTAGTAACTGAACAAACAAACCAAAACCAGTGAAGATAGAAAGAATATGAACAACATAACCAAGAAGCTTGACCTAATGTAGTTACCTAGAACTTGCATATAGCAATGATATAGACTCATATAACACAATGAAAATTGACCACACACATAACTTTATCATTAGCCCTAATGTGTTTTAAAGTTGAACTTTAGTCCAAGTGTACAGGGCACACTTTAATACCAGCACTCAGGAAACAGTGACAGGCAGATCTCTTTGAGTTCAAGACTGTCCTGTTCTGCATAGTGAGTTCTAAGCCAGCCAAGGCTATATAGTGAAACCTTATCACAAAAAAAATAATTAATTAAAATTAAAAGTCAGATTTCATGCATACATTTGTGAATTAAGATAAATTTAAGTTAGAAGTCAACAGCAGGGAGGTAACAAGCAAAACAAGTACCTAGAGTTTAAAAATGAAAAACTATAGCTATAAATAACTACAAGTTAGGAATAACCATAGTGGAAATTATACTTAGAACCAAATAATATAAAACTAATATATATCAGAAATTTGTGACAAAGTGGAAATGTAGAACTGATATTATTCATAATGAAAAAAACCTTGAAAATTAAAAAATTCAATTTAAGAAGAAATAACAATATCTCAAAGCTAAAAGGAGAAAATAAAAATTAATATAAAAATGCATCTGCTGGAAAATAAATGATAAGATCATGGAGTCAACAACTGATTCTTTAAAAGCTGTGACAAAATTCTGAAACAGAACCAGAAGGTGCATCAGTAGTATAAGTGAAAAGGAGACACAACTACAGACACAACAGAANTTAAAAGACATACATCTATTACAAACAACTTGATGGCAATTTTTTAAAAATCAAATAAAATAGAAGATTTCTAGAAAAGGATGGTTTACCAAAATTGAGTNAAAAAAAAATAAAACCCTAATATCNACTAGGAAGAAATTAAATAAGAAATTCCAGATTTTCAGGGAAAGAAAAATGCAGCCACACATAAACCCTTATCAGAAATAGGAAAGGAAGGACTGTTCTAAAACCTACTGTCTAGGCCTAGCTCAAACTCAGTACAAAACTGATGAGGAGAGGGTGAGAAGTGGAAATCANAGCATAGACATAAAACTTCTAAGCAACATTTAAGCAAAACAAATCTAGAAATGCATAAAAACATGAACCCATTATGATAAGTCAAGTTTATTCTAGGCAAGCATGATTAATTTGACATCAGAAAATCAGTTCGCCATACATCAACAAATTAAAGGAAGAAAAAATACATACATGTCAATAAACATAGGAAAAGTAATTTTCAAAATTCTATTAATTTTTTTGTTAAGCTTCACAAGGCTAAGCAAGAAAGGACACTTGTAGCNAAACCTGAAGATCTGAGTTCAATACCTANCACCTATGGTGGATAAAGAAAACCAACTCCTGCAAGCTATCTCTTNGCATGCATGCACCCACACATGCACATGCATGCACATATACATACACATATACACACTAAATAATAAATGTAACAAAATATTTTAAAGCCTTCACAGACAACAGAAGAAGGGCAAATCCTTATTTTGATGACAAATGTCAAATCCACAGAAAATGCCAAGCTCAGAGGAAATACTGAATATGAAAAAAAAGCCTGAAACTTCTAGAAGACAGTGTTTCTCTTCAGGATATCTTTAAAATATGAAATTTCTAATGATAAAGAAGAGATGGATACATCTTTATTACATTAAATTAAGGCCTTCCATTTCTTTAAAGATACTTAAAAAGACTGAAAAATGTCATGAAGTAGAAGATATTTACATGTAGATGAGTAACAGCTTTGAGCATATAGAAAGAACTCCTATATAAATAGAAAAAATGTAAACAGCACAGATTTTAAATAAACAGGCAAAAGATNTGGAAGGTACACACACACACACNTCTGAAAGGCCAGCAATTCAAAAAGTCCTGAACCAATCAAATATATACAACTTAAAACCAAAGAAACTACTGTTACACTCCCATAAGACTGACAAAAATTTCTGACAATATCCTACAAAATATAAAGCACTGGCAAGAACACAAAGCAGCAGAGACAATCCTACACTGCAGCAGGATATAGACGTTTGTTCAGCACAATGGAAATTAATTTTTTATTGAGGTGAAATTCANATAAGCTAGTGGAAATTAATTTGAAACTACTGTATAGCATTGAAAACGTTCACAGTCGGTGACCAGTAATTCTACTACTGTGTTTATTCCCTAAATGAACATACATGCTCAGTGGGAGGCTTGAGCAAAAATGCTTACAGCTGTACTGTTTGTAACAGTAAAAAATCCTGGGAATCAGTTTATTCATAACATAATAGTTATAAACAATGATGTGTCCATTTGATACCATACAGCAGTTCAGCCAAATGAAAACATTTCAGCTACACTCAACAACATGAATGAACCAAGGAGTGAAGCATCCAACTACTTGCTGGTACCCACAGCATCACAGTCCTGCTTTGGCAGGTGCAACCTTCCTACGGAAGAGGGAGGATTCAGAGAAGTATCAGAGGAGCACTCAGGATTTATCAGATAAGGAGCAATTTATCGATAATATGGAGATAGCCCAGTTGTTTGTCAATCAGTGCAGCCTGACTCATGTTCCTGGGCCACATTTATTGGATACCAGAACAACAAAATGCCAATATAATTCCATTTTTTATGTGACCCACATAAAACATGTACAACTAAGCAAGATATTGTTTAAGGACACAAATATAAGAGTANTAAAGAAAATGCAGGGAAAAGACAAAGAAATGTCTGAGAAATGGTTACAGTGGGAAGTGGAGATGGGATGGGATGGGATGGATGGGATGGGATGGATGGGATGGGGTGGGGTGGGGTGGGGTGGGATGGGATGGGATGGAGGGGTAGACTTTTATTGCTCTTTCTCTCAAACAGACAGGGGAGTACTGAGTGTTGGCAGTACTGAACATTGGCAGTGCTATTTTTCTTTAGATATAATTTATAAATGTATCACTTAAATATGTTATGGTTTGTTGTCTCAGTTTTTTACAATTAATTTAAGAGAAGGCTGTAAAGAAAACTTGGATAAGAGACTATCATCTCACTTGCTGGGAAAGATGATTCCCCACGTGGTAGCTGGTCAGTCTCTGGCTCTTCCCCATCATTCCAGAAACACTCTTGCAAGGAGGCCCACTGAGCAGAAAGTGGAATCCAGAGCATGTGGGGCTCCAGCTCCCCATGTGCTGCAATCATAATTATGCTTTCTCAAGAAGTCCCCTGGAATCTTTTCAACTTTAGAAGTCTTTTAAAATAAAGGCAGGGAGCAAGTGACTCTGCCATTTCTGTTGCCTGGCTCTCCAAGGTAGTGCTTTAGTTGGGTCCTTTAGCACATGCTTTAGTCATGAGAGGTCCCGTACCCTCATCCAGGTATGCTGAATCAGGGAAGTTTCTAACACTGTGTTAAGTCTATGCTGAGGGCCAAGGAGTTGGGAAAGTTTTGGAGGAGGCACACATGTTCACCCCAGCAGACCATAGTCAACAATCACTCTTTGAGCTCTTTGTGATCAACTCCTAATAGCCATGTCCATCNCAATTTGTCTTTTTTTCTGAAGCAAAATGTGAACTTTGTGTAACAAAGCCACAGCTAACAGGAATCACTTGTCTGGGCCTTCTCCAAGGTCCAGTATCCCTGTCCCAAGATGCCAGAAGAGACACAGAAGCCCTGACATGAGAACTGCAAACGGGAAAGGCAAACAGCTGGCGGCTCCTGCATCACCTCTGGCCTCTGAGATGAAGCCACATCCAGAAGGAANTGAAGAGATTATGCAATCTTTTATGCATTTCTAAATGTGGGGCTTGGCCATGAGTCTGCAATGTAGCTATCAAGGATCTACTACATTGAATATTAAGGAAGTTTTCAAAGTCCTCCTCTGCCAAAGGCATTTGTTTTTATTAGGATTCATTAGCTTCACCATCTCATGTTGGGCCTGGAAATCCAGCCAATGACTGAAGAGACTGAAATTACTTACTCAACCAGGTATGTCATGTTATTTTTAATGTGTGTATGTTTGCATGTGTATGTATATGTGTGTTCAAGTTCATGTGTATGTGTATATGTGTGGAAGTTCATGTGTATGTGTGCATGTATATGTATGCAGAATGCATGTGGAGGCCAGAGGACAACCTCAGATGCCATTACCATTCCTTAAGTACCTGGCCTGGAACTCACCAGGTAGCCTAGGCTGCTGGCCAGTGATCACAAGGGATTCCCCCTATCTCTGCCTCCCCAGCACTGAGATTGTAAGTCCCTTACCACCCTGCCTGCCTGGCTTTATTTTTAACCACATCTGGGGATTGAACTCAGATCCTCATGCTTGCAAGGCAAACACCAACTGAGCTGTCTCCAGCACCCCTCGTTCATGTATTTATATTATATGCTGCTTTCACTTATTGTTTCCATTATACTTCCCTGGCTTTTCTTTGGAACCAGTCATGCAATCATGGCTTTTCTTTTCCAACTTGACCCTGAACTCCCATTACAAGGGCCATAGATGCTCAGAGAGATTTCAAGGTCCCTATACTTCTCCCTGCTTCACTTCTTAAATTTGATGGCCTCAACTGTCTAGGAGTAAAGTTCAGCATTACCTCTCTGTCCACAAGAGTCTCAANATCACCTGGCTTTCNACAACACTTCATAATGAGGGGAAGAACCCCCTCACTCATGTGTAAGTTCTACTATATTTTGCAGAGCCCATACTTACCATCCTGCCTCCCAAGCAAGTGTTCTCAACAGTGACCCAAAAGGACAGCCCTCTGGATAGGGGACTTCAGTCACTTCACATCACCAACTCCTCTCCTCTTCCCACTCACCTTGGGATTTCATGGAACTACTTCTCTCCAACTCATTACAAGAATACCCCTTCCCTTAAAGACACGGAAACTTTAAATAACTCTGAACATTTCTGATTATATTCAACAACCTGAAATGGACATTTTTCTTTCAGATAAGTGATCCAAACATAAATGTATGCATTCAGACCTCGAGCAATACTGTTCCCTTGCCTTCAGTTATGTCTTCACATTTCCACAAATGGACCAAATT
>LZPO01107917.1:646974-657441 GCA_001675575.1 Neotoma lepida
GAAAAAATAGGCCAGGAAAATGAACTCATACAAGGAGAGGGTGTTATGTAAGAAAACGTGATGTGGAGTGAAGCCAGGTAAAATATAAGATTGAGAACAGAATTAATAGCATGGTTATAACATTTAATTATTAAACATTTTGAAAGATGAGAGTCAAATAATTAAATATGTGGTATTCCCCTAATCTGCAGCATTACCAGCTACCAATTTCATTTACCCAGGTGTCTGGAATTAAATTTGTATATTTAAAAAATTGAGAGAGGCCCCATNGAAATGCATAAGCAAAATCACAATAATAATAGTAGTAGTAGTAATAAACAAGACTGAAAGCACCATTTTGTCAAGCAGACAATCCTAGAATGCCTCTTCCTCCAAATACCATGTTAAAGTGATAATAAGGACTGAGGATTTTNGGGTGTTGTTCATGGATGGATGTTTNCTTAGAGATGGTATCTTGCTCTGTAGCCCAGGCTAGCCTTGAGTTTCAGCTCTTCCCTCCTCAGCATTCTGAGTGCTGATTACAGTGTGCAATACTGCACCCCACACAGTTGAAATACCCAATGATAAAGAAAACAGTGGAAAGGCCATTGCCAGAAAAACAGAGAAGGGATAGGAAAGAACATGTTTGCCAGTTAGAAACACATAACACTTCAGTGTTACAATAACCAAAAGAGCCTCATACTGCAGAGCCTGCAAAACAGGCTGGTGAAATTGAAAGTAGTCGAGAAACAATTTGACTATAGTGTGTCATGTGAAGGTAAGAAATGAAGGCTGAATTTTAAATCCGTGGAACAAAGAAATCATTATTCAGAAACATAATAATAGTATTTGACTATGGCTAGTTGACAATAATTACTTCCTCTAACCCATGCCTTATTTAAAGTCTGCTGTTTTCAGAAAAAAAGACCTCAAAGAATAGATAGATATTATAGTTTGTCACTAAGCCATTCAATGCCATAAAGTTATTTTCTAATAGTGTAAAGAAAAAGATGAGGTCATCCAGTCTATGCAAACTATAACTGGGACAGGCTAAACAATGCCCCCTCACAGATACTTACTACCTAATGCCTGGAAAATGAATATTACTTTACATGCAAATTATGTGAATAAATTAATGACCTGGATATGGGGAGGTTATTCTAAACAAACTGCATGGAATCACAGGATCTTTTGTAAGAGACAGGAAGAGGGCTGAAGAGAGTCACGGGATTAAGGAGGTCAAGATCAGAGGGATGCAGCCAGAAGCCAGGACAAGGCAGAGCCATCAGAAGTAGGAAGAAGCAAGGAATGGATTTTTCCATGAAGCCTCTGGAGGGATTTTGTCCCTGCCCACGTCAACACCTTGATTACCACCAAGAAATGGACATGATACCACCGAGAAATGGACTGAAGACTTCAGACCTCCAAACTATGAGCAGATGAATGTGTCATTCAAAGGCATCAAGTTGATGGTACTTCTTTCTCAGTCATAGGAGACTAAGAAAAACACCACAGTGAGAAATGCAGGGATACCCAGGGATTCCAATAAGTGTTCCCACCGGCAGCAACGTTTACTCTGTGCCTGGCACTACTCCAGGATTTACACAGCCTAGTCAGTTAACTTGTACACAAGGGGGCAGTAGGGAGTAGCTGTTTCTAAGGCTTGTAACAGCATACTTAGGCAAGCTCTGTGACCACGGGCTATGGCTTTCTCATCTGTCAAGTACAGGTGTTGTGGCTTGAATGGGAAATGTGCCCTCCAGACTCATGCTTTGAACACTCACCTCCAGTTTGAGGTGCCACTGAGGAAAGGGGGGTGGTGTTGGAGAGTCTTTAGGAGGCAGAATCTAGCTAGCTGAAATAGGTCACTAGAGAGGAACCTAGTTCTGGCCACATTCTGCTTCCTGGTCTGCCATGGGAGGGTCTCTGCCACATAGCCCTGCTGCCATGAATCCCACCATGCCTTCTCTGCTGTGAGGGACTGCAGCCCTCTACACCATGAGCAAAAAGAAATCTTTCATCTATTAAGTTGTATCTGTCAGGGATTTCATTCCTAAATATAAATATAAAACTAACTCATATAAGACATAATGGTATAGCTACCTATTGGGGCCGTGGAGAATAAAATGAAGCAGCTATATAATATGCCTGACTATAGGGTTCACAAGTGATAAGCAACAACTAGAAAGCCCTTGCATATACAGCACTGTGGTCTGCCTTCTAGAACTTTCCATTATCCTCCTTCTTCTCTTTTGATATGAACAATAGGAGTCACTCCTAATACCCCAAATATCCTTCAACTATTTGAGAAAACCGATAAGTCCTCAGGAATCTGAACTGGTCCAGGCTAAAATGTCTCTTTGGAACTCATCTGGAATTCTCCATGCACTCCTCAGCTCCCTGGAACACAGTCNCCTACATTTTAGATGTGACCACAGATGACCGCCATGCTTATACTAAACAGAGATACACAAACTATAGCCCTTGGAACAGCCTAGTTTGTACAGTCTACATGCTAAGAATGGATTTGACATTCTTGAAGTGTTGTAAAAAGACAAACACAGGAAAGAATTTGTAACAAATACCCTATAGAACCTGTAAAATCTAAAATGTTTGCTCTTTTGTCCTTTTCCAGAAAAACTTGCTATCTCCTGTTTTAGAGGAATCTGTACTTCTCTCAGGACAATATACTGTTGCTCCAGTCTTCCTGGAAGTAAGATTACACTGATGTGCATGCTGACTTTATTTCAAGCCTGCTAAAGTTCCATCAGTTGCCATTCTCCCCTTCTCATGTTACTACTAAGTAAGACTACATTTCCCAGCATCCTTTGTAGGTGTGGCCAGAAGACAGGCTTTGGCTTTGAGTTGTAAGCTTGTATAAACTGTGTGATTTCCTGGTCTGCTCTTGAAGGGAAAGATCACCCTCTCTCCTTCCATTCTCTTTCTGTTGGCTGGAGGGTGGGCCTGGAAGCCATGTGGATCAGGCTGACCAAACAACAAGACAAGGATCCTGGGTCTGCAGTGCTGGCATTTTACCCTGTCCTGGTTATTCTCAATCTCCAAGAAGGAAAGTAATTTTTAGCTTATTAAAGTTCTTTCAGATCTTTGTGACAGCAACTGAATCTGGGGACTCAGGCAATACAATTATATCACTCTTCTACCTATCTATTGATCAATAGATCTGTTTATTTATTTGTAATTGCTGCTACTGCCACACATTTTCCTGGTCTACACTCACATATTTACTTTCCAAGTACTCACAACATGACCTTACATTATTTAGCCTTCTTAGATTTTATAGTATTAGAATCAGCCCATCATTTTGCCCTGGCATCTGGGACCTAATTCTCTTGCCCAAAGTGGCTTCTATCCTTTCTGATTTTATAGCATTCTTCAAAGGGCAGTTCAGTTGCAGAACTCAGACTAGACACAGAGCTCAGCAGAAGAGTTGATCAATATTAAGTACAATGCAGTGGAGAGGACTGCTGTGCCAGTAGGTGGAAGAAGGAAGTAACAGATCAAACCAAGAGCCAAATGGAGGAGGAGGAAGAAAGAACTTACTATGATCCAGTCTCCACACAGGGAGTTGCCCCATTGCTAGCTCATTTATTAAATATTTTGTTCATTCAGCTGCATACTTTTAGGTGTTTTTTTTGGAGGAAACGTGCATATGAGTGCAAGCAGGTGTGCATTTGTGCAAGTATGTGTGTGCAGCTATGTGCATATGTGTGTAGAGGCCAAAGCACAATCTTGGGTATCATTCATCAGACACTGTCCACCTGTTTTATGGTCTAGAACTCACTGAGTAGGCTAAGCCCAGCAAGCCCAAAGGATCCACTTGTCTCCTTCCCTCCAGCTTGCTGCAATTAAAAAGCTCATCAGAACCCAACTTCCAGTGTGAACTGAAAACCAGTGGCTCTCCAGGAATCATCCAGGCCTTCAGTGCCAAATTAGTGCTGCTGAGGCATCCAGCCTTATGGCCTGAGCCTCCTACAGTTCTCAGTCCCACCAGCAGGGAGGCTGACATTGCTGGTTTCTCCAGCCCTTATCATGTACCAGTCTAGGGTGTCTTCTTTTGTACTGCATATTCATCCATAGGTTCTGTTCCTCTAGAGAACCTTGGCTAATACAGATTGCACATTGAAAACCCTGTGGAGCGCTAGCGGGGAGCAGATACTTTCAAGTTTCTAGGGAGGATCCTGGCATCTCATTCAAGCTCCATGAACAATTCTGACAATCCCAGTGAAGAGCCAGTACAGGCTTCTTTAGAAAGCCATAGCCCCTTATAAAACATCACTAGGTCCAATATCAACCAAACAATGTGACTCACACCATGGATTCACCATACCACAAGCATAGCCTGGATCAGCTCAGCTGGGCACAGAAGAAGAAAAGGAGCTAAAGGCACAAAGCCTGGGTCTTTCTAGTGCACCAAATCAGAGGTAGAAATTTTGCTCAGCAAATGACTCATAGGGTCTAACCTTGCTTTTCTTTCAATTTAGGTTATCCTTTGCCATGCTAAGCCTGAGTTCAATATGAAGAAGCTTCTCCCATCTAGTAGACCCCACTTGGACATCTCACACACAGCAGTCATGCTCCCCAGTCACCTTCTGGGACAAATGTAAAGGCAAATGTTAGGCCATGACTACAGAGGACTCGACAGCATCACAGGAGCAAAGTGTGAAATTTCAGCCTTACTAAAATAACATCAACAAAGCGGTAACAAGAAAAGGTCATGAATAAACACTGCAAATTTCATGTAACTTATCATGGGGAATCAAAACCTAGCATGCCTTTAGGGGCCAAGCAAATGACAGGAATGCATGAAGCATCTCCATATAAGCAAAGCCTGTATATACAGAAAGTTCTGTCAGCTAAAAATGGTGAGATCGGTTGATGGAAGACTAACCTGTATAGCTGTTTCCAATGATCAGCCAATAAAATAAAGGGGGGTCATCTCTCAATTGGGAAGATAAAGAAAGTAAGCTTTTAAAATTTTGCTTCTATAAACATACATTGTTTTGTTGTTTTTGAGACAGGGTTTCTCTGCGTGACAGTCCTAGCTGTTCTGGAACTCACTATATAGACCCAGCTGGCCTCGAATTCACAGAGATCTGCCTGCCTCTGCCTCCCAAGTGCTGGGATTAAAAGCGTGTGCCACCATCACTCAGCTCATACATTGATTTTTAAAACAATATTTAAGAAAGAGAGAAATGTAGAAATCAGATGTCTCCAAATGAATTGAGGTAGATGACTTGATCACAGTAATTCTCAAACTGTAGTTCTAGGGAGCACAGAGGCACAGGAGTGCCCAGGGAACCTGCAAAGACATTCCTTGGCAGATCCCATTGACACTTTGAAACTCTCTACAGCCACCCAAAAGACACAGCAGGCCTTGCCTCTTTCATTGGTGCCAATTTCATCAAGATTTCATCCCCTCTCTCTCAGCTTTCATATCAAAATCATTTTAAACTCACACAAGATTTAGACAGAGAATCCTATATACCCTTTCCCCAAATTTCCTTATTGTTAGCATCTTATGTAACCACAGCAACAATGAGCAAAATCAAGAAAATAATGCTGGCACACCACCACTAACTGAATGACAGATTTTTCTCTAATGTTTCCATATGTGGAAATGTTTTACAAATATGTATACAAAACAAAAATGCATTACAACTAATGTCCTTTTCCATCCCAGGCTTCAGTGGAGGATGTGATGTTGCTCTGAGCTGTTACACCTCCTCCATCTCCTCTGACCTGCGTTACCACTCAGTCTTCCCTTTACTCTCAAACTTCTGACCCTTTTGAACAGCCCTGCTTGGGTATTGTGGATTGCCCCTCATTTGGATTTTTCTGGTATTTTCTCATGATTAAATTGTGCTCAGGAGTCTGGGGCAGGAATAGTACAAAAATGCTGTGTCCTATAAGAAATAAAATAGGATGGCTTCTTTTCAAACTAAAAGTATCTTGAGTCAGCTTAGATCAAATTGCAGAGAAACAGAAATAATGGACACCTGCTAGCAGTCTAACCGCTCTCCAAACCCTGTTCGTCTAACTATCCCACCCAAACCAGAAGTGTAGAATAGATTCCTAACAGCCAAACTTGCCCTCTGACCTTCGGACATGTCAAAGGCATGCCCCGATGAGCTTTAAAACAAAGACGGAGAGATGAACCTCTGGTAGTTTTTGTTGAAAGACAAAGTAAATGACATAGGGAAAGACACAGTAGGGATGAAGGATGACATGTAAGACTGTACCCTCCTAACTCCTCAGCCCATGGGGAAAGGGAAGGAGGGACTTGCATTGATGTTCTCAGTGCTCAGTGAGTACACCTGCCATTCATAGGCCAATGCCCAGCTTTGCAAGATGGTAGAAAAAACTGCCCTGCTTCTGCTACTCTGAGATGCCTGTGCTCTTAGTATGAAGTGATGACCCATGTTTCCCACACTTAGTGTATCAATATGCCATCACCATGACAGTTTGTCTTATTACTGGTCATGCCAATCTTAGTAGCATCTGCCAGGTTTCTCTACCGAAAGGTGACTCATTTTCTCTGTGTGATTGATAATTATCAGGGAATCTCAAATATCTTGAGATTATTCATCCAGTAATTTTGGCATGTGTGAGGTGAGCTGTCTGCAGTAAATACAGCCACAGCAGCGTCCTGAAGGTAATTTCCTCTCTCCCTCATTCCTGAATCATCTTTTCCTCCCATGAAGTAACAAGTCCATTCAACACTAATTTAATCACAACAGATTCGTGAACACTTACTTTGTTCTTTGAGTTACAACCTAACACATCCTTATTTAATTCTGATTCAAATTGTTCCCATCTGGGCCATGGACAGTTCCTTCAAATTGGTTCCTGTACTCAACATGTCCCCATTGGTGGCAGTTAGCACTGCCTTACTTACTTTCTGGTACAATGAGATAATCAGGGCCTGTCTATGTCTTCTGTACCTAGCTTTGGAGTGATAACTTGAATTTTATGGTTAGAACTATAGCTAAGTATTTGTTTTTGAGGTGTTATTATAAAGGCATCTAAGTTTCAAAAACCAAATGTTAGCCTGGTGGTGGTGGCACACACCTTTAATCCCAGTGCTTGGAAGGCAGAGACAGGCAGATCTCTTTGAGTTCAAGGCCAGCCTGGTCTACAGAGCACAAGGCCAGTCTGGTCTACAGAGCTAGCTCCAGGACAGCCTGGGCTACCCAGAGAAATACTTTCTCAAAAAACAAAATCAAAATACAAATCAAAAATCAAATGTTTATTTTTAATATAAGGAAATATGACTGTGGAGAAATATGACTGGAGAGATGGCCCAGTGGTTAAGGGCACTGGTTGCTCTTCCAGAGGACCCAGGTTTGATTCCCAGCACCCACATGGCAGCTCACAACCACTTGTAACTCCAGTCCCAGGGAATCCAACACCCTCTTCTGGCCTCCAAGGGCACTGCACACACATGATGCACAGATACACATATAGGCAAAACATCCATACACATAAAATGAAAGAAGATTTTTAAAGACATAATCGGTCACCCTACTAAAACTCACTTATGGGTCCAAGATGTCTATTCTCTGAAGTTAAGGTTTGTCTTATAGTTCAGAATACAGCACTTTTGGGTGCATGTTGCATGTGTACTTCAGAAAGGTGTATTGTTGGATGAAATGTTCTATAACCAACTAGATCAAGTTGGCTGATGTGACTCAGGTCATCTATAATTTTAGTGATGTTACTCCTATTTGTTCAGTCATTTACTAAGAAAGGAGCACTGACTTTTTAAATTATGATTATGAAATCATATACTTCACCTTTTATTCTGCCAGCTTTTGCATTATGTATTTTGAAAGTTTGTTATTATGTCTCTTTGGAGAAAAGAATTCTTTATAATAATTTAATGTGTATCTTTATTCATTATAATGACTCTTGTTTTAAAGGTCTGTTTTGCCTGGTATTAATATAAATACTTCAATTTTGCATGGAAAATTACTTTTTATGTCCAATAGTTTTTAACCTCTCTGTTTTCACATTTAAAGTGGGTTTATAAAGACAAGATACTTTTGAATATTTCTTTTTTTTAATCCAATCTGATAATCTCAATCTTTCAACTGAGGTATTTAGGCCATTCACATTTAATGTGATTATGACATTGATTGAATTAAAATCTATTATCTTGTTAGTTGTCCTTTTTTCCTCTTTGTTTTCTCCCTTGCCCCTCCCACCTTCCTTCTTTTTCTGAGTTATTTTGTTACTATCCTTTGGGAATAAGGAGAGGAAATACTCTCAGTGTTCTGCCGCTCTAGTTGTAGGCAAGCACTGTATCACTGAGTCCCGAAGCTGTGCTCCTCTTAGCGAACCTGTCTCTTTCCTGGGTTAATTCTGAATTCAAAATGAACCCCTGCCCCTTCTCTGGGAGTCAAGGCTTTCCTCCTATTCCTCTGCCTCACATGTAATTTACCAATAGCCTAAGAGCACTGCTGTTCCCCTTCCACACATATCACATACATCAAGTTTTTGTGTCCAGAGGAAACACGGGAGCAGTGTCCAGTTGGAGTTTTCTTACCTTTCTCACAGAAGCTTGTTTCCCTGCCCCAGACATGCACTACAGGAGAGACTTTCTGTAGCCTCTCCAACTGCTTCTATGAATTTCTAGCCAGGTGTCTGCAAAATATCTGTAAGAAGGTGTGGGTCTCCCCTTATTCATAGTCTGTATGCCATCACTCAAATCCCATCCACTCAACTACCCTAGTTGAATTCTGGCAGGAATCTGGCTGACTTAAATCCCAAGGCGATAATGTCCCTGTCTCATTTCTTCTGCAGATGTCTGTCTCCCCCTGAACAGCCTTCTAGTTGCCCACAACCTCAGTATATCAGTGAGCTCAAAAAAATCTGAGGATGTGCTATTCATCAAGCTGCGTGTGTGTGTGTGTGTGTGTGTGTGTGTGTGTGTGTGTGTGTGTTGTGAGTTTGGAGGCAATGCTCCTTCCAGCTCTACATATTTGGATACAAACCAGAACCTACACAGGTATTTCTGCATCTTTCTCAGTAGCAAACAGGAGAAGGTATAGCAATTGATCAGGGCAATTATCTTCCTCTTGGAACATTCCTTAAAGGACTTTAGGAATAACAGATGCTTCAGAATTGATCTTGAGAAATAGAAGGTATGAAAAAAATCCATTGCAGTTAAGTTAAACATAAATAATGTGACTTTCTAGTAAAAGCCAGAATCTATGTAAGCTCTGACTCAGCTATAATCCAGGACATCATGATTTAGCTGTAATCCAGAACTGTCATGACTCAGCTGTAATCCAGGACAGTGACCTCACTGAAAGCACTTACCAGTCTACAACTGCCTGGCAGAGAATGTGATGCTACACAATAAGCACTGTGGGTAGCAGACAATAAAACAACTTTAGAGGAGTTCTAGTCATTTAAATCAATTTCTGATTTTTTTCATTCATGTTGCTATCTTATGGTAAATATGATAGGTAAATCAAGATTAGGCCAATATTAGGCTGAGTATAGTTATTTATTTTATTATTTACTGTCCTTTTCCAAAGATAAGTATTGCCATTAACCATTAACTAGTCCATGTATCATAATTAATAAGAATGATGATAAAATAACAGTTAGTGGTCACTTAGACCACTGTAGTTTAGTTACTGAAAAGTCCTCACTTTATCCTCCTCATAACCCAGTGAGAGAAACGGACTTCAGGAAGTTTAAAAAGTGTCTTAGTTAGACACCATGACCAAAATCAAGTTGGAGAGGAAAGAGTTTATTTGGCTTATACTTCTACATTTTAGTCCATTCTTAAAGGAAGTTGAGACAGGAACTCAAACAGGGCAGAATCCTGGAGGCAGGAGCTGATGCAGAGGCCATAGAGGGGTGCTGCTTATTGGCTTGCTCCACATGGCTTGTTCAGCCTTTATCATAGAACCCAAGACTCCAGCCCAGGAATGGAATCACCCACAATGGGCTGGGCCTTTCCCCATCAATCACTAATTAAGAAAATGCCTTACAGCCAGATCTTATGGAGGCATTTTCTCAATTGAGGTTCCCTCCTTTCAGATGACTTGTTTGTGTCAAGTTTACATAAAACTAGCCAGTACAAGAAGTTTTTCCAAGGCACAGAGTTAGTCTATGCCAGAGTCAGAATCCAATCCCAAGTCAGATTCCAAAGGCCTGACTTAGAAGTTCTGAGCGACACATTCCAAAATGCTGTCAAGACTTCCTGTGGCCCACTAGTATTTTTCCTGTTATTTACAATGCTGGAAAAGTCTACCCTTGATTAAGAACACAAAAGCACCATAAATGCTTTATTGGCTGCGACCAATTGTCCAACTAGAAGGACACTGGATTTCAGATGACAACAAGTGTCAATAATTTTGACAACTAACACTTATGAGATAGATTTGAAAAGAAGGAATTACTATCCTCTATTTTTCTGAACATGTCTTCCTCCTCCTCTTCAAAATGTATATA
>LZPO01107918.1:21579-32322 GCA_001675575.1 Neotoma lepida
TATTTTAGTGATAGAAAGCAGAGGAGGGGATCATAAATATGTGGGGTAGTATAAAGGTTTAAAAAATGGAGGAGGTGGTTGAGAGAATTTTGACTGATGGTACACTGGAGGGGGGCGGGGCAAGGATATACTATCAGATAGTGGAACTGTCCTATCGGTCAGGGTGCTAAGGCACAGAGAGCCTATAAACAAGACCAGACTACATTCTTTAAAACAGGTAAGTGCTTCAAAATGGAATCTCAGATTCAGCCACACTTCTGCAAAGCCCTTTGGTTCTCTGGTTTTGAATGCTGACTTCATCCCCTGTGTAGGGCTTACAAATGTCCGGGGCACAATTTGCAGTATGTGTGAAGGTTCCTGTGTATCCTATGTTTCCTGCCAGGTTTTCAGCTCCCTGGTTGTTTCAGTTTGATTGAAATGTTTGTTGTTGTTGTGTTTTGTTTTGCTATTTTTCAGTCTCACAGTGTTCTGTTTGTCAAGTTTTGACATGAAGACCTGTATCACTTGGTCTCGGAGTTTCCTGAGAGTGTGGTTAAACAAGGCTCTTGGCCTGGTGAGCTTCATGACAGAAATCATTTTGATATGGATGTGACATCTTGCGTTTGCTCTGTCAGCTGCCATTGCTGACATTCCATGACATGGGGAGAGGTTTTTCCAAGATTCTCCTTCTACTGCTGCTGCTGCTACCATGTGCATGGTCTTTTTCTAGATGCTTAGAGTGTGTTTTTCTGATCATTTTTATCAGCTTTCCCACAGATGATTTTGTATAAACTAACTGTGCCTCAGTACCATTTTCCTTCTCGGGGTTTTACTGCTAAGGAACAGTTAGTGGATTTTGTTCCCGTTCACCAAAATGTTTAACTTTTTACCTATTTTAGTAATTAATTCTATATCTATATGTTATTTTACCTAAGTGTTTTATGCTCTTATGTTAAAATTTACTCTGCTAATTTTTTATTTTAGTTTCTTGAAAGTTTACCTTACTTTCGATTCTACTTGTTTTCTAATCCATACATTTTACTGTAACTTCTACAAGTTGATAGTATGTAATAATAGGTGTTTCTTAGTTCCTTGCTTATTTTTAATATTATATTATACTTCTGCCTCATATGTTCTTTTTATTCTTGGCACAAATTATCTAATAATTACTTCAGAACCTATTTTGGGGTGAGATGATTTCTGATGTCTTGAATAACCCAAATTATTTCTATTTATATTTCTTGAGTGGTGGTGGTTTGACTAGCTGAAAAGAGTCTAAAGTTTAATGTAAAAATCATGTTTCTTTAGATCTTTGGTAACTTTGGTACATTTTGTCTTAACATCTAGTATTAATACTAAGAAAATTTGAGCCTTAGTACATGTACTCCTTAATGTAAATAATTGCCTTGTTTCTCTATTTAGAAGCTTTTATTTTAATTATCTCTATTCTTTCCTTATTGAAAATACGTGTTATGAAGTTTAGTTGTTGTTCTTTGTATATTATCTATGGTTCATAGCCTAAACTGTAAGGAAAGCTTCTTTCCACCTTAAAGTACATGCATTTTCTCTGCTAACTTGGCACCTTTCCTATTATTCCTTTAAAATTTCCCCTTTAAAATATATATAATGATTCATAATTTTTCTTGCCATCCTTCCTTGTAGTTTTTATAATGTAAAATATTTAATTTATGGTATACGAACAATAATCTCATTATAATACCTTATAGTAGAAGTAATACTCTACTATTTGAAGATTGTGTTCATATTTTTCCCACAGCAAGTTGCTCCTATTTTCTTTTCTAACTGTACATTATGAGCTTCTGTTGAGCACTTAACTGGGAGAGTACTTTGAGATTTGGCCTGAAGGCATATTTTACTTGGAAATTTTTAATATTTGATTCTGTTAGACATTACAGGTTCATTAAGAGTATTATATAAAATTTTATGTTACAATTTTGAGCTTCAGGGTATCTAGTATATGCAAAATATAATAAATTAACCTTCCAAGCCTTGTTGTCATGTGGATGGTTCACATATTAATGTGTAATTTTTCACCCAGAGACCAGGTTAATAGATATGAACATTATTTTGGCTTGCTGTGCATGCTAGAAATTTAATTCCATCCCCTCTCTCCATCTAAATCCTACTGAAGTTAGCTAGAATTTTTTTTGCTAAGTTTTCCTGGCATGTCAGGTGTATGCTTACTCTGAATTCTATTCCTATATAGCATTATGGTTAATGAAGCCAGATATTATTTTAGGGCTATAGTGCTGTAACCATTTATCACTGTTTTTTATTTTCTTTAAATTTTTCATCTGCAGAGGTCTTGTCACAGGATTTTGCAAACTCTTTTCCACACTTACCTTTTTAAATTTTTGACATTTAATGTAAAATATTTAGTGGAGCAGGCTTTCTTTTGGGCCACCAACCAGCTCCCACATCTTGGCATGGAGACTTATTATTAGTTATGAATGTTGGGCCTTAGTTTAGGCTCATTTCTTGATAGCTCTTATAATTTAACCTGTTTTGCTTTGGAGTTTTTTTTTTTACCTTTCTTTCCTTCTGTATGTCTAACTCCGTGTCTGGCTGCAGCCTGGCTGGCTGGCCTCGGGCATGTCCCACTCTTTCTTCCTCTTTCTCTCTCTTCTCCCCCCCCCACCAACAGCCTAGATTTCCCCTCGACTTATTCTCTCTGCCTGCCAGCCCTGCCTATTTCTTTTCCATCTAGCTATTGGTCATTCATCTTTTTATTAGATCATTCAGGCACCTTAGGCAGGCAAGGTAAAACAGTAATACACCTTTACATTATTAAACAAATGCTGCATAAACAAATACAACACACCTTTACATATTTAAACTAATATTCCTCAACAATCTAGGTATTTCACAGCAGAAATTCCTTCAGGTAAATCTCATCCAGTAATGCATCTGCCTTGCACCTCCTGGCATTACCAAATCTTAGTTGTGGATCATAAAATCCATAACATTTATGTTCTTTGTGTGAATCCCAAGTAGGAGAAGCTACACTAGTACATTTCCCATTTGAAGTTATGAACTATAGCCTGTAGTTAATGCTTCATAATAAAGCCAGAATTATATTTTTGTAATGCAAAATCAACCATCAGATCATGTTTATGTATAAAGTTCTTCAAAGTCTACTGTTTTATTCTACTGCAGAATGAAGTCCAATGTCTTTCAAAGTGAATTTAGAATTTTATTCCTAACCACAAAAAGGCATTAGTCAAAACTATCCTGAACCTTAGAATGTTCAACAATCTCCTTTGCCCATTTTGAACACTGACAGATAATCGGCTAGGCAATTATTACATTCTTGGCATAGCTATAAATATTGTAGATCTCTTTGTTTGGGAATAAAAAAGTTCCAGGGATTTAAATGAAATGGTTTTCAGGAAATAAAGTCGATATTCAGCAAGGTCTTTACAGAAAGGAAGGCCTTTTCCTTACCCATCAGTCTTTCATTTGTAGAACAGAATAGTTTGACCTGGCATGGATAAAGGGAGAAAATGTGCTCTTGGTGAACTAAGAGTTGCTTTTTGAAAAGTGGGGCATGCTGAACCCTGAAAATTGTAGGTTATTTTCCTTCTAATAACTACACAGACATCAATTTCAGCACTAGAGGCACAACTATTCAGAGCCCTGACATGGCCCCTGCTGCAATGTTCATTTAATCTGCTTTGACTTAGCTTTACTACTCTCTTACTTCTGTCTTTGGTCTCACCATGATCATGCTGCCTCCCGTCTATTAATATCTATTTGAATACCTTTCATTCACTGTAGCCATTTTTTTCTGCAATCTTGTGGTTAAAGATACAGTTTACCATGCATCAATTCCTCTACACTTTCTTCTGGCCTGGATTTCTCTACAAATATTTTACAAGTTAAGTAAAGAAAATATATTCATTACATCTGTTTTCATTGTGATTGAATTTCAATGAACATGCTTATACAATATCTATATTCCTCTACATACAAGATTGAATATGCAAATTCATCATTAAATGGTAATCAGTTATCAGTCACTATCTTATTGACAGTTCCTGGCTGGTCAATGAAATTATTTAATTCCATATTTTATTCATACTCATGTGTTTAAAATCTGTATTTTATTTTTATATATGTTTATGCTCATATATACTCATAATAGCTTAGGTCTATATATTTTTCTTATTTCTGTGATATTGATATATGCTTTACAAAAATGTGATTTGAATAGAATGTATATAATTGAAAAAAAGAATACATACATTTTACAAATTAAGACTGAATCATGAAGGTACTTTGCTTTGTGCCTTCTAAACATTTTGTATTAGAAACCACATGCGAGAATTATCACTATGAAAAATTTATTCTAATGCCCTAGGAAATCATGCAAAATTTCCCAAGAATCCTATTTTTGTGTAGAATAATAACATACCATAACTTGAGTCATAGATATTAAAGGGAAATTTAAAAGCATAATACATAATTATTGAAGGAAAATTAAACATGCAATATAATGACTCTTCCTGCTAGAGGGAAGAGTCAAATACACAGGGAGCATTAGTTTCTACTTCAGGTTCTGATCTGTATTCACATACATGTTTCTGCATCTTTAAGTTCAGATTTAGGAAGGAGAGATTATTATTTTAAGTTGCAACTGATAATTATAGAAAGCCCATGAGAATCAGAATGTTTCTCTCACAATCCCATGAAGTCAATCAAACGCAAATCATTAAGCCCATGACTTAACACTTCTCTCTCTTCATTAAGTGCACTATTGCCCTGGGCACATCTTGATTTCCGCTGAAGTTACTTATAAGACACCAACCTCCCCCAAGTAAATAAAATTTATCAATACCTTCTCAGGCTGTGTGCCCAAATGAAGATGCAGGATTATGTTTTAATATTTGATCCTTCTGTTTCATTACTGTTCTGCATTTAAAATAAATTCATTCAAAAAGGGCATGGATATTCCTGCTTATTTGCTTGCCAGTTTTCAGAGGTACAGTGTCTTTGATAAGAAAATTCATCTCTCTTGTTATAAGGGCAAATCATGTTACTTCCATTAAATTAGTGATTCTCAAATGTGACTGCACTTTGGAACCACCTGGGGGGCTTTAAAAAAGGACTGATGCCTAGGTTGCCTCCCTGGAGATTCTGAGGTAATTGGTTCTGAGTTCAGCTTCCTGGGCCTGGGATTTTTAAAAGCTCCCCAAGTGATTCTAATGTGCAGCCAAGGTTGAAAAACAATGCACTAATTAGTAGGATAATAATGAATTGCCTAATCACAGACAGGACCACAGAGATCAGACTACACCTACAATTGGGAATCTATATTTTTTAAAGAATATTTTCAAGAAATTAAAACTAATAAATTTGTATTGTATAATTGTATTTAGCCTTTATTCCCTGGAAAGTCTGATGAATGTGGCAATGAATTATAATCAAGGGGCACTCACTCCTAATTTTGTGTTTACTTTCTTATATAAGCATAAAGTGAACTGAATAAAATTCCTCATTCATTATCTCAACAAATATGGTTAAATCCTTACAACATATTTCTCACTCTTCTTTGCTTGATCGTCTTGTTGCATTGTTTATTTCCAATGTTTGTTAACTCTAAATAGAGAAGCGATCAATTTATTAAAATAGAGAAATTAAACACATGGCTCATCATGACTTGGACCAAGTCAGATGGAAAACTAACATATTTTTCTATCAAAGACATTATACTATTTGCCACATATAAAAATTAAGTAAATAATAAAGCACTATATATGAAATATCTGCATAGGAATAAGTGGACCTGTAATAAGTTTTCACTTCTTTTCAGTTCCTTCTGAAGCTTCCTTAATGATGAAATACAAAGAACTTGAATATGTAGCTAAAACTCACTTTTAATTCCAAATTGCTACTTATATTACAGTCGGATGAAGTTTACAAAACGACACATATGAAAATAATAGAAGCCTATAAAATACAAGTTAAGACTTAATCAACAAAATCTGTTCTTCTTAGAGAAATTATTATTAAATATGTGGTAATGTACCTTCTGGAATTTTCATTAATAAGTGCAAAACCTTTTAAATAATGAATACTAAAATGAGCATATACATTTATGAATATGTGTACATGTATTTGCACAAACATCCTTATACATGATGAAATTTTTGTCTATTGTTGACTTTCCATATTAACACTCAATAGAACCAGTTTATTCTTTCCATAACTTCCAATCATTCACTACATTATTTAAATTAAAATTTTGAATTAAAATCAATAAAGTTGTTTTAAATTTTAACAAACTATGAAATTTTCCTTCAGGAAGCATAAAACATTGCTTCAATGACCTAGAAGAGTGAGATAAATTTATGTTGCAAAAAAGTGAGTAACATGGTAAGTGGAGACATTAATTCATGAGTTTTAAGGACATGGTTGATAAGACCTTAAGATTTGCTTTGTTATTTTAAATAATATTTTATTTAGTATTTGAGAATTCCATGCATGTATACAATGTATTTTGATAATATCTATCCTTCCTATTTTCCCCTCTAACTCCCTCGAGGCCCCCTACATGTTCCTTTCCCAACTACATATCCTTTTCTATTTTTTTAAATCCCTCTGAGTCCAATTAGTGCATCTCACAGTAAGAGAAGGTTTGAATACATGCTAACTTAATTTTTCACAAGACAAAAAAAATGTCATGTATGAGGCAAAAGAGTACATTTGGTTAATTATTTAAAACATTAACAAGTTAATGTATATTTTTTATAGTTTATCTGATAAAAAAGAAGAAGAACTTTTGTGATTTCCAAATGAAAGTCAATTGTGTTTTGTTGTTTTCTTTTATTCATAAGCAAATTTTAGAGGGTTTCCAGGTACCTAGAATTCTTTTTCCTTTAATTTTGTAAGTTCTTATTTTATTTTTATTTTATGTGTATATGTGCTTGCCTATATGTATTACATGCACCATTTGTGTTCAGTACCAAGGAGGCCAGAAAAGGGTGTTAGTTTCTCTGGAGCTGGGATTAAGGCAAGTGCAAACTGCCTGATGTGGGGTGCTGGGAACTGAACTTGGGTCCTATGCAAGAACAACAAGTGTTCTTAACCACTGATCCATCTCTGTAGATTCTTTTATTTTTCACAACTTCATATAATACAGTATTCTTCAATAACTGTCATTAACTGAGGCATATTATTTCATTCCTATTTAATGTATCAAAATATCCATGTTTTTTCTATATGCAGATAACAGAAATCTATATTTGATTTGATGTCTCAAGGAGCCAAAAACCAGAATTAATGCTCCTTACTTACTTAATTACCTAATTACAACACTGATATAACTAAAATACTAAACAAATGATCTCATTTGCAAAATATAGATGGATGGGGAAAGCATTTCATATATTACCATTTTAAGAAATGAGTACTAAAAGACACAAAACATATCACATGGGAATCATTTGTATTATGTGCAATGAAGTATTGACATTAAACAAATGTTTCACTAGATATTTAATAATTGTTTAAGAAATATGTGAGTAACTATGGAAGTGGTAAATGCCCTTTACCATAATTCGGTTATTTACAAAAGAAATCTCTGTCACCGATAAGTCGGAATAAAAGTAAAATATTCTAAATTTGCCAAATTAAAATATACATATGGAATTGGATATCAAGTTAGAAATCAATACAAATCGCTATTTGAAAGAAAATGAGTAACTGGAAACAGTATACATGAGATGCTGTCTGAGTGCCATAACAGTATTAGTAATGTATGAGAAGAACAGTATCGTTATTCCCCGTGAAATTTTCAATATATATTGTATACGTGAAACAGTTGTGTAGCTTGATCTGCTTAAGGGACCCCCTGGCAGTAGGATCAGGATCCATCCCTGGTGCATGAGCGTGCTTTTTGGAGTCCACTACCTATGAGGGTACACCTTGCACAGCCTTGAGACAGGGGGAGGGGCTTGGACCTGCGTCAACTGAATGTACCAGGCTCTGCTGACTCCCCAGGGGAGGCCTTACCTTTTTGGAGGTGGGACTGGGGGTGGGTTGTGGGGGAGAAGGCTAGGGGGCTGGAGGAAGGAAGAGAGGGGAAACTGTGATTGATATGTAAATATATATATATATATATATATAGAGAGAGAGAGAGAGAGAGAGAGAGAGAGTTATCCTAAAAGGCGAAAACCAGAATACAAAGCAGAATATTGGTGTTACCCAGCTGAGATCACTTACTTTTCAGGATGCTAAAGAAATTTCCAGAATAAATATGTATAGTAATAGTGTGAATAAAATGATAGAGAATGATGAAAGTTAGACTTTTAAAAAGAGGTTGAGCCATATTTTAAAAGTGTACAGAAGACTATATATCATTTCTATTTTGATTTGCACCCATGCCAAACCTGGGCTTTCCCTCCATTCTGCTGCTGTGTATTTATAATACACAAACTGTAATTCTTGTGTCCTGTAAGAGCCTGGCTTATTTTCAGAGATGCCATATGGCATCAATATTAGAGAAGGCAGGGGGGACATAAAGGTAAATCTACCCTTTATCCTACCAGGACAGATGCGATTTTATCTGTTGATATGTAGGTTTATGTAAGACCTTATTTAAAAAAAAAAACTCAATTCGTTAAAGTTTGAAAAAGCATTGCTCTAGCTCTCTTAAACTCTATCCCCCCCCCAAATACTTTTTGGTGATTTATCAAATTAACTTTCATATGACATTAATATTTCCCAATCCCTTTATAGAAAGGTAAAGAGTTTTTTTTTAAGGTTTTCCAGTGTCGGATTTTAAATAAGGGAAGAGCTAATTATAAAGGAAACAGGTTTTTCATACCAAAGTTAATATTTCTCCCATGGAAATACAATGAACCTTGCCTTAGATATACTTGAAGACATTTCCACAGAACTCCAAGTTTTTATAAGCCTCAGTTCCCTTATCTAAAAACCTTTTAGTGTTTTAGAAAATACTGGGTGATATAAAAAGTTCTTGTTCCATGGTCTTGAACAATTATCTACTATAAGAAAACAAAACCACAAAGAAACCTCAAACTTTATTAATGGTTTCCAATTTAATCTACAGTATTTTCAACATCTTTGTCAAACCTTTCATTTCTTAAAAGAACTTACTTAGATGTTAAACTGAAAAGGTGCAAATATTAAAAGCAAACAAGGGCAACCATAAAGAAAAATATGCAGTTATTTAAAATTAGCTTCTTGCAATTGTCAAGAGCTGGTTTTATGTGTCCTAGATAATGCCAATAGCCTAACTGGGATGACAAGGTTAAAAGTATAGATATCCAATTTTGTAAATCAAATTATTGGAGAAAAAAGAACTTAAGAATTGTATAACAGATAGCCTTGCTTAGAACCCTTAACATTGTACCACTTTGTTGAACTCTGTAAATAATTTTCATTCAGACAGGCTTCCTATATGCTGGTTTCAATTAAAATGTACAAAACAGGAATTGTCACTGTGCTTGTAAAGCTCAGTATATTTTCGAAGAATCTTGCAAAATGCAGTGGGAAGTTTGTACATGAGCAGTATAGGTTACAATCAATACAAATTTTAAATTGTAAAATAATCACATGGAGTTATTGAAGACTTCATGGAGAAACTGAAATCCATTTTTGAGGCAAGCAAGACAGTGAAGCATAAGCCAGGCAGGGTTAAGTTATGGGAGTATCTGAGTCAGACATAATAAGAAATGACAAGGGCAAGTGTTGAGACAAAGAGATAAGTAAGTGGGTGTTGGAGATAAAAACAAGGAGATAATTAGCGAGCAAGCTCTTGTTTAATGTAATGGTATGTGTACTTATCCTAAGTATGTTAGTAATTCACTATGGGAGCAATAAAAGCAGGTTTGAATTTTTTTTTTTTTAGTGATCAAGTTTGAAATTTATGTCTTTTATTTTTATTATTTTTATTTATTATTATGTGCATCTCTGTGTGTACACAAGTAGATACAATACCCAAAAAGGCCAGAAAAATGCTTCAGGTTGTGAGCTGAACAGCATGGGTGTTAGGAACCAAACTTGGGTCCTCTCCAACAGTGGTATGAGCTCTTAATTGCTGAGCCATCTTTCCAGCCCCCAGATGTGGATGTTTGAAGGACCTTTCTGATGACACTAAGGGAATGGATAGGACACAAGCAAAAATAGAGAAAGGGATACATGCTAAGAAGCTGCAAAAATTCCCCAGGCAAATAATATGTATATATATACACATTATTTATATATATATATATATACATTATATATATAATGTATATATATATATATAAAGATGAAAGCAGGTAAGAGCAGAAGTGTACTTATTTCAATGGTATACTGAAAACAGAATCAAGATGTGGGGGCACTTAAATATATAAGGATTGCAGATAGGAAACAGAGATTAAAAACCAAGTATGAGGATAGCCATAAAGTTTTACCACACATTCTGTCTACAGTTATTTTCAAAGATGATAGACTGGACTGATTATGACCTTACCTCTTGTTAGTGTAGTGATTGTGTGCATCTACTCCTAAGTACACCGTGTAATTCTGCCAATTTCTGTACTTTAAATGGAATGATCTCCAGTAACTTACTTCTTTCTCACGGGATTATTTGTTTGATATTCATCTGTGTAGTATGTTTAACCATAGTTCATTGAATTCCACGGCTCTGTAGTGTATTGGATGCATGTAGCTAAATTAATTTATGTATACTATAATATTACATTGTTTAGTTTCAGGTGTGTGTGTGTGTGTGTG